>SRPQ01000044.1:0-66159 GCA_018360075.1 Claviceps cyperi
TAAAAAGTGGAGAGTGTCACGAGAATTGTGGAGAATGCTGTCCGGTTAGCAATTTTATGCTGTCCGAATAGGAATGCTCATTACGACGGACTGCATCACGTCTGTCGGCCAAACCCACTAACCCTATCGATAACAAACTAGGTACAATCGCACCCCAGCAATCTTCACTAATCACGAGAAGATGGACGGGTTTTGTTTGAATCTTTGAGGTAAGAAGATGATGAACAAAAGGACTTTCTATCATTTCCAGTTTCTTCGGTTCGCCGTTGACTACATAGGTGCATATGTACTGTTGGGATAAACAGGGTAAGAAAATAAAGATCAATGCATGCATTCGTAACCAAAGTATATTATCGTCGTGTCTGCTCTTCTTGTCGTGTCTAAACCAGGAAGTGATGCAAGAGGGGATAAAGACGGGAAGCCCTTTATCCCAAATGTTGTGACGGCTACCGCCAATGTGGTGCGTGCGCGATGTACTAGTTTAGAGTTGAGACATGGTAAGAAGAGCAGACACGACGATAATATACTTTGTTACGAATGCATGCATTGATCTTTATTTGCTTACCCTGTTTATCCCAACAGTACTATATTGCCTGCTACCTGCCCTGGCGCCTACTGCGCGAGTCGGTGCGTATTCCTGCAGACCCTTTCAATGTTCGCTTATGTAGTCTGTAGCGGCGTAGGCTGTAGCCTTTCTTGAAATGCACCTTCTTCTCAAATTTCCGTCCCTGTCAATGATGTCTGGACCGTGTCTGCCGCTGTATTCAATGATCATCACTGTGATGTCAAGACATGACAGCTTCCTGAAGTAGAATTGTTCTGCGTCTGATGTCGCGCCGCCTTCAGTATGTGAGAGACTCGCATCATAGACTTGGGGATCTCTTTCAACTGACCCTTACGCAGTACATACCTCGCGGTCATATAGTGTGTCGCGTTGATCCTTGCCGTATCCCACGCCTTTGGACCACCGAGGTGATCGAAACATTGTATGGTTGGAATCGACTTGCAGGACTCATTGTTCAGCATCCTCAATTGAGCCTTTCGTTGGAGAATCCACAGTCCAGCGAGTGTACACTTGGCCAGATAGGCCATGAGTGAAAATCAGTCGCACGGAAAGGGAAAGCTCACGTGTGATTGACTGTTTCGACTCGAAGCTCACAGGCTATTCACTTCCTGCCTGCATTAGTCGAGCCTGGACTGGCTGTTTACTAGCCTGGCACATGCCTTACAGCATTTTAGGCTGGATTCTCCCGCGTAGTTCCTCGAGTCGCTGCTGGTAAAACACGGCAAGTTTGTGACTTGTCCAGGAGTCGTCTCTGAAGTCAAGGCTCCAGCGACTCCTGTCAGTTTATTTACAAGAGGTATTTGCGGTGACCTGGCGATATCTCGAATGGCTTGAGCTCTTTGCCGTGCTGGCCGTGCTGGCCGCGGTGTCCGGGATGTTCGGGATCGCGGTACGCGGTCGACGGTATTTGGGTCCTTAAAACAAACACCATTTCACCAGAGCCTACGCAGCGTATCCCATATTACGGCATCGAGAGCACGAGAGCTGGCCGAGATCGCACTGTTGTGATGCATGGTGAGCAAGGAATTTGAAAATTTTGAGCCGCCCATCCAGAGACCCTGGCCCAGCCGTGCCGAAAGAGTCGTTTCGACGTCGTACGTACCTACGTAGTTTTGTGTTCACGACAGCCCAAGCATCCCTTTGCAGTAGGACTTTCTGACAAATACTAAATAGCTGCCTCTAGATGAGAGCCGCATACAAGGGTCATCCCGTGATTACAACTGCATGTCTGGAAAAGTCGCTGGCGAATGCCATCAAGCAGCCCTGTGCTGTTCCCTTGTCGGTGATTTGCCTTACCCTCAAAATAAGCGCCATGTGATTACCAGGTAGTCGTCCTCTATTTTCCTGTCGAGAATTGTGCTTTAAAGTCATGGGACTTCCAGATTCAATGTGGTGATGGATGCTCTGTTTTGGCCGGCACTCTACTCGGGGGGACAATCCTCGTCCTATCTTTCATGCTGTACGCCCTCAATTGCACCATTCAGTCTTCAACGCTGATGTCAAGATCGGTTGATGGGGTAAATGAGCGTTCCCAGGATCGAGGCCAGCATGCGTATCTGTATGTCATTTCTCCGCACACCGGGCTGTGTAGACAAGGCAGGCAGCGCGGGAAACATAAAGGCGCAAGGAACCTGCTGAGCATCGGGCCCGAATACATCGTAGGCCGCGACTGCGATACTACTACTTATTAGTCTTCAAAAAAGTCGTCTACCTTAAGAGCTACGGACTACCCAGTTTGGCAACGCAGGCGACCTCCTTTCTAGGCGACAAGACAGCAGCAACGGTACAATGAACGTCAACTGTTTAACCTCGACCGTTGACATCACTATTTAGTGGCCGGTCTTCTCAAGTCTTCGTCACTTGCGTATGCCGCGCCACCAGAATTAAGCGCACAATGCTGTACGACCTCGATGCTGCGTGCGATTGTTCGTCATTTTCTGGCGACATTCTTTCTACCAGCTCATGATGCCACAGCTAGTTCCGAGTGTCTAGCCCATTGAGGTTCAGCAAAAAGCTTCACAACAAAGTGTTATAGACTGCTGCAGCGACTAATCAGGCGGGATGTTATCTAAATTGCTTCGAGAAGAGAGAAGGTCGTGATGGAGTTGTTACACAGTTAGCAGGGGTTGCTGAGAGGGGGGGACGGGGAGAAAGAGGTACGGGGTAATGATATCGCTGCTGCTTGATCGGCCTGACGCTCGTCAGGTTGTCACGATATCAGCGGGGCATGAAGATTAGGAGGTTACATACAGTGACATTGCAAAGCAACACAGCATGGCTCTCACCAAGATTGGCGGAATAACATATTCGTACATTGGGTACCTAGCTTGACGATGGCACACCCGCGGCCCATTGCCTTGATTCCCCACAACGGCGGCGCTCAAAAGTGAGCAGAGCCTCGCGGCGAAGCGCTTATTTAGCGAAGAACCCTCGTCGTTTTGGGTTTGGTGGCCCCGCACGTCAATCAGCATCCAGATTCCGAAGACTTGCAGGCTGCGGTCGCTTGTTGTCTGATCATTGATGGCATTGGCAGCTCATCCGATGGAGCGAAAGGCTAGCCTGGCGATTCTGTGCTAACGTGGCTCATCTGTTGTCAACTTGTCGTTCGCAAAGGACTGGCCGAAAATGGCCGAAAGACGAGTGTCTTGCCGGAAGGCTGGCCAGTAGCCACAGGGACGGGACACTACCTACCTAGGTAGGTACTGTACCGTAGAGTCCCTAGACAACAGCATGCTGGACAGCAGATTGGAGGCAGGAGCGCCTGAGAGCACTTGCCCCCTCGAGGCTCGAAGTCGTCTGTCAATATAATTAACCAGCAGCCCGCCCCCCAATCGTGCTAGGCCTGCGCCTTCCCTCCCTTGAGTTCTAGCTCGGCTTTGCTTCTCGCCAACGCACCCAATCTTGTACGGTGTTGCTGCCATTTTCTCTGCTTCTTTATTTCTATCACGCCCTGGATCTTTTCGGTCCTCTTTCTGAATACATTTCTTACTTCAATGGAAGACGCTTGCATCAGATGTCTTGACGATTATTTCGGGTCCTCCCCCGACCGCCTCCGACCACTCATGGTGTCCCTCAATGGACACAATTCGTGGCTGTTGTCGTTTCCACGTCCATGGGCTGATCAGAAGCAGTCGGGGAGGGCATACTATCATATTGTCTTAGATCCGTGGCTTGTTGGGCCTACGGAATTGCTTGGGTCTTGGTTTATCCACATCGACTTGCCGTCATCACCAGCACTGCCGACTGCCGCGGCTGTGGAAACTGCCGCCCGCCAGATCGAGGATCTGGCTTCGGAGCACGTCTTGAAGAGGCGCATGTCCAATGAAGTCTTCAATCCATCTAGCTACATCGATGTCATCTTACTGAGCTTCCACTATTATGACCACGTGCACGAGGCTACTCTGCGAGACTTCAGCGTACGCGTGCCCGTGATCGCAACCCGGCAGGCCGCCAACATTGTAAAGCCATGGAATCATTTTCGTACCGTGGCCACCGTCCATGATTTCGGGCCCGAAACGACATGTTGGCGCACCTCGGAATCACATGCCGGATCTGTTCTTCCGGCGTGGCTGTCAATACTTCGCCTTCCTGGCCACCGTGAGATGAATTTCTCCTTGGCCATTGTGTGGACACACGAGAACGAGCATGGACGTGAAGTGCATGAAACCATTTTGACTTCGCCCAACGGCACTCTGCTGGATCAGGGGCCGCTCCGAGCGTTCCTCGACGCAAAACCCAAGACTCGCAAGCTGGCCATGCTCCACGGGCTGAAGGAGAGCCACGTTGGCGGGAAGCAGGCCAGCTTTGGGGCCACAGGAGGCTTGAAACTGTATCGAATGCTAGGCGAGGTTCACTACTGGGTTGTGTCGAACGATTCACTGTTGAACTACACCGGCAAATTTATGCGGCTATCCCGTACGGCCGACACGCCGCGCACGTTGGAATGGGCGCTGGACCAGGAGGTTTCTGAAAAGATTGTTCGGGAGAGGCCTAGCGTTTACAAGGTCGCTAATGGAGGATGTTTGATATTGGACGCGTGATGCATCAGCTATCTAGGAGTTGGAAAGCGAGCATTTACTTGGTATTTGGTGTGCGCTGTTATCTTGGCCGCATGCGTCATATGTGTGAGAGCTAGTTTTAGCTAGTTTTAGCTTGTATTTACGTGCTTATTTGTTTTTTTCTTTCTTCCTTTTGCACCTGTTCAATTGAATGGGATTCTTGTTTCTACCAGTCGCGCAGTGCTACATGGTGAACGGAACGCATCCAGATAAATGGCTTTTCATTCCAGCCCTGCGCACGTGTCTCCCTCCGCCTTTCTCTCCTGTCTCCGGCTCCAGGCAAAAAAACCATTGTTGTTCACCACTATCTAGAGCAAACAATCCTTTCACAGATTGCCTGCCCAGCCGCCGAGCACATCATGCCAAGACAACAACAAGACAGTGTGCGTCCCAATTAGAAGCTCGCACCTCCCGTCCTTGAAACGTATTACAGCTTCTTACGTTTACGGAGTAGGTAGTCTGAGCAAAGATCTCTGGCTCATCCCGCACGGCGAAGTCCTCCTGTCACTCACGCGCGAACGCCAAGAAAAGCGTCGGGCCAAGCGCCAACCTGTGGGGGAAAGGGGTGGCGACGACTCACGAGCCACAGGCTGCAGATCCAGAACAGAGCCCACCACTTCAATGTGCTTTGCGACAAGTATGTACCCCCTAGACTGCTCGTGTGTGGGATCACTGGGATGCGAGGGAGAAACATGAGCTGTCGGCGATAACAACATGCATCCCGGCTATGCTTGCAAGTTGTCCGTTTCTTCGGGCTGTGTAATGGCCAACGGACAATTCTGTCTGCTGGCAGCTGAAATGATGTTGCAGCACGCGTCGGATAGTTTGTAGCTAACTAGCCATTGAGTTGTAAGCTGCAACTACGGAGTACATACGGAGTATTTCGTATTTACTGTACGTGATTATATACCGCAACCACCTGAATGAGACGAAGAGGAAAAGGAGAAGAGAAGAATGAGTAGTTAAAGAAGGAAGGAGGCAATCGTGGTTCCTTCCATCACGGCTTCCAGTCGCTTCCCCCTTTTCGGCCAATCCAATGTCTTGCTTTTCTTCGGAGGCGGCAAGCTTCACGACTCTCGTTCTTTTTCACAGTCTTACCAAGTATTCGGCCCCTATGTTCTTGACAGATGTCCGATTCTCGCGTGATTCGTCAACCCATTTCGGTATCGCTAGTAGCCACCCGTCTCGGGTGCAGGATGACAGCATACATGGCTACATATTCGTAGCTATGCCTTGTCGTAGACTCGCAACTGGCACTGTGCCATCACCGCTCTGCGCCCTTTTTGCGTGTATATACAGAGTTATTTACTTACCTCATTTCCCCGTTTCTCCATGTCAGGAGTCGGCAAGTTTTCTGGGAGCGGCACGGCTCGCGCCTATCCAAGCCCCAGGGTGGCTTACTGGAGCCCCCCCTGTTTAACACATGAAGTCTTCAAATGTGATACACATGCGGACAGTAACGTGCATTCGTTGTATCAGTAAGCCAGCTCACTTCGTGTGGCATTAGAGTCGTGGATCGGCGTTACCCTTTCCAGGAGAGGGGGCGCAAACCAGATGGAGAAAACACAACTTTTTGTTGTCGGTGTATAACTAATTGATTTCCATGCCCGGTCTTGCTTGGAGCCTTGGAAACATGGGCTCTAATACACACGTAGCAGCCTTGGAGGTGTGGAAGGCCGGATTCATCACCAAAACAGCTCGGACTTGGCCGAATCTTACCATTGTGCTGTGCTTGGATACATGAGTCATGACATGCAACTTACAATAGGTTCCGGCATCCGCGGCGAAATCATTCCTCTCAGGGGACTGCGATAAGGAAAGAAGCACTGCATCGTGCGGCTGTTTCTTTTGCGTGGACCAACAAGAGTCCAGTCAACTCTTGGCCAACCACCGGATAATACAAAACGGATCATGATGGTACATACTCCAATTTGGCCGCGATGAACAATACGCACAAGTGAGCAACTAATACACGCTCTCTAATCCAGATACGGGATAAAAGTCGCAAAGACCGATTGACCTCTGCGCGGATTTGAGCAATCATATGCATGCATATGTGCTCGGTATATGATGTTGGGCACATCTGTACCTACAGGTTACTCCGCATGCAATTTGAGACAAACTACTTGTGCAAGACGAAACAGTCTGGAGCAAGTAAGACGCCATCTACATACATACCTAGTATACTTCATGATCCAACATGTTACATGCCACAACATCGCGTGACCACCGATGTACTCAGTACAATCTACGTACCTTAATTGGGGCGAATGTGTACCCCGTGGAGATCCGGGCACCGCGCCGGCGCCGCGCCACGTCTCCGATTCGGCCCTCCGGCCAGCCCAACCCGGAGGTGAATATTGTTATTCCAATGCGTGTGCCCGTATCATGTTCACTGACATCACGAGTATGTCATCGCATAGTAGTACGGTGAGTCAAAAGATCAGAAGAAAGCTCCTGCAGTCTTGTAGCATAGTTTGGTAGTGATAGGATAGTCTTCTAGTCTTGACATCCGTCTCGTGGCTTTTTGGCCATCGTGTGCCGGACAAACCCCAAGCCACGAAGTAAACAAACGCGCTACACGTCAAGCACCCACAATCCCGGAGAAACATGAGCGGGCTTCAGCAAAAAATGGCAATTCTTTCGCACTTTGAAGTAGACTCATGCCCTATCTTAGTGTCCTAGTGCGTAGGAAGAGATTTTTCTTCTCCTCTAGGCTACCTACAAGGCTCTCTCACTCTGCTCGTCTGTCCCGTCTGCACTTAATCCGATAGCATATCTTTTCATCCTCCAACCGTTTATTCTCGCACCCTCTTCCCACCTTTATTGTCACAAAATAAGATAGAAGCTACAAAAAAGGGGGGCAACACAACACACAACACCACCAGGCTCTCCCGATGAAAGCCCCCTCCATATTCAGCATACTGCTACTCGCAGCCGAATCTCTGGCCCATAACATAACTTCCCAGACCGGAAAACGGCATGACAAGTGCAGAAGAGGTAAAAAAAATAAGCTGTGTCGTGAAAGAGTTTTCTTCCAGACAAACCATGCCCCCCCCCCCCCCCCCCCCCCCCCCCCCCCCCCCTCAGGCTCCAGTGTCCACTCCGCCTTCTCCCTCTCCAAAACCTCGTCAGTCCCTGCAACATATATGATATGAATCTAACTAGTGAACTGGGAGGGGAGAGAACTTCTCTTCCCTCTCGTTTGCCATTGTAGTTATCGTTGATAGTAGGACTGGGCTGCTTGTCTGTTGTTCGATCTTGGTGACGAAGGTGACGCCTGACCCGGTGTAAGTTATCATGGAGACGGAGCTGCTGGAAAAAGGAACAAGAAGGTTATATATAAGTCGAAGCGCGAAGCTGGGTTTTTCTTTCCCCTTTCTCTTGTATCATGTGGCTAAACTTCTCCTTTTTCTCACCTTCTCTTTTACCCCTTTTCTTCCCCTTCACACCTCACTTTGTCCTTTCTTTCTCTCTCTCAATGCCTTCTCACTCTTTCCATTCCTCCTTTGGAGATCACAAGTCGCCGTCTTTTCCGTTCCTCCGTCCGCTTGTCCAGCAGTTCACCCCTCTATCCATCCACACGTGTAGCCTATCCCTATCACTTTCAACTCACTCACCGCCCTCACAGCACCACACCAGTCCTCCTCACCAGGACCGTCTCCTCAACCACAACCGTCGTCCTCACTATCACCGAAACCGCATACCAAACTGTCAGCATCACCGCGTCACAACCCAACACCGTTCGCCTCGCCGCGCGGTAGCAACGACCACGAGGGTTATGCACACAGCAGCCTCCCCCCGTCAACGCCGCCATCTCAGTCACCAAACAAAGACCCAAGGGCACCTGTAACCTCACCACGAACGCCAAGTACTCCAAGCATCACTCCAGGCACAAAAGCCACTTGAACCAAATCTCCAGAACCCTCACCATCGAAGCTGCCTGCCGACGCCCCGGGCGCTACTTGCCAGCCTGCTTGCTTGCACATCATCGGCAATGAGCCTCGTTTGGCTCAGGATACCCTCCTGACACCCAGCGCCATGAGGGAGTCTCTCGTGACAGTCAGCAAGGTCGTTACGGCGCATGTTGTCTCGCTTGTTGTGGGTACTATGCCTGTGGAGGGTCCGAAGGTGGTGTCGGTGTCTGTCTAGGTCTCAGGTTGTGTGTTGAACGCACTGCGCAGACTGCTGTATTGGTTCGTGTTGGGTTATGCCTTGACTCGGACTGCTGTGATGATTCATGTAGCGTGTTAGGGAGGAGTTTGTTGCTTTTTGTCTCTTATCTTAGCCTCTTGCGCACCATAGCCTGGTGGACTGATTTATGTACACGTGTAGAATTCCTAGAATTCATTTTTTTTTGCGTTTTGTTTTAGCTTTTGGCTTTCTCAAGTTACGCAGTCGCCATCTGATTGAGGTGAGGGTGCATCTTGGAAGCCTGTTTTTCTTTGCTTACCACACCAAACAAGCACTCATCGTGTGTTACTTGTTCGAGAACTCAGTCAACAACGCAGGTACCCAAAAGGCGCCCGTCGGCACACCAGCACGTAAGATATCCATGTGCAAATCGTCGAAGATACGTGGCATGCTACTGCAAGTCAATGGATGTATGACAGCAAAAGTCAGGGCCATTGGCCATATCGCATTTTGGTCAGCCTGCCATCGACGTTGGACGAGGCCGACTACTCAGCCGGAGCACCTTCCACCCCCCGTCAACTCGACCACCGATCCATGGGAACACAGGGCATTTGAATCATATTTATTCATATTCATCATATCCCAATAAATTAGAATCTCGTCCCACATCATCGCGGTTATTCCCCGTCGTCGCTCAGATACAGTCACCAGCTTTCAAGTTTCAACCAAAGAGATGACCACCCAGTCTTACAGCAACGCTTTTGTTCTGAGTGTAGTTAGCCAATGCTGCCTCACCGAGCTCGCGACCGATACCCGACTCCTTGAAACCGCCGAATGGCCTGTCATCTTTGTCAGTACGCATGTCTGGCATGTCCAACAGCCAAAGTGGGGGAGGGGGGGGGGGGTTAGCCACATACAGTTGGTGAGAAAGCATATTGTAGCCTGCAGAACAAAGAAGACGGAGTAGCGCCCAGGTCAGTCAACACAACTCAATACCTCGACTAAGAAGGAGGAAAACACTCACAATTGACCCAGACGGTACCAGCTTTTAACGCGTTGCAGACGCGAATGCTCGTGTTGAGGTCCTTGGTGTGAATAGCAGCAGCAAGACCGTACGGAGTTTCGTTGCTCAGCCTGATGACTTCTTCTTCATCCTTGAATTTGGAGATGGCGCAGACAGGACCGAAGATTTCTTCCTTCATAATCTTCATGTCCGATCGTACGTTGCTGAAAATGGTAGGTTGAATGAAGTAGCCCTTGTCGCCATGCCGTTCGCCACCGACTTCAATGGTAGCACCTTCATCCTTGCCAGACTGAATGTAGCTCATGATACGGTCGTACTGGAGTTGGCTGACCTGGGGACCCTGGAAGGTATCTTCCGCAAACGGATCGCCGACCTTGTTTTGTTGGGCACGCTTTTTGAACGCTTCAAGGAATTGATCGTAGATACCCTCCTGAACGAATATTCGGGTACCTGCGCAGCAGCACTGCCCGTGGTTGAAGTAAATTCCAAAGTTGACCCATGAGATGGCTTGCTCTATATCAGCATCGTTAAAGACAATGTTTGGAGATTTACCGCCAAGTTCAAGGGTGACCTTTTTCAGGTTTGACGATGCAGCGGCCTTCATGATAGTGCGACCGACGATGGTCGACCCTGTGAAAGCAACTTTGTCGATGTCCATGTGAGAGGAGATGGCAGCGCCAGCAACCTTGCCGAACCCAGAGAGAAGGTTGAAAACACCCGGCGGGAACCCAGCCTCCTTGACAAGGTTGGCAAAGACGAGACCAGACAATGGTGTTTGCTCAGCAGTCTTCAAGATGATGGCGTTGCCGGTGGCCAAGGCAGGGCCAATCTTCCAGGCCAGCATGAGAAGAGGAAAATTCCAGGGAATAATTTGGCCGCAGACACCAAGCTGTGAGTTTAAGCGTTAAACAAAAAAAAGATAATTGATCAGTGGCTATCTTGGGGCAAAAAGCTGCACTCTTCAGCAGTGAAGTGAAATTAGACTTACCGGCTCAGTTCGGGTATAGTGAAACATGTCAGGGGCAATGTCAATGGTCTTGCCCTCGATCTTGTCGGCCCATCCACCGTAGTATCTGATGCACCCAGCAACGGCACCAACGTCAGCCTTGGCCATAGAGATGGACTTGCCATTATCGAGGGACTCGACAGCAGCAAGAATGTCCAGGTTCTTCTCCACAATGTCGGCAAGCTTCATCAACATGTGAGAGCGCGCTTGCGGAGTAACCTCCTTCCATACTGTCTCGAAGGCTTTTCGAGCTGCGGCGACGGCTATGTCGACATCCTTTTCCGTGGCTTCGCAAACCGACGTAATGACTTCCTCGGTGGTGGGATTGATGACTTCGAATTTCTTCTTGTCAACGCCCTCAACCCACTCGTTATTGATGAAGCTAGAGTGAGGATGTTAGTGAATAGCTACAGCGGCCGGAGCTTCTATTCTTTCTCAAAGACTCTTTCAAACGCAGTCGTTCTACTGAAACTTACAGGCCGATCGGCTGCTGATAAGTACCCGTGAGGGGGGTCTTGAGCTCGACTGTCAGAGACATGCTGCTGAATCTGTAAGAATCACTGTTGGAGCTGTATGCAAAGTTGCTCGCGATAAGAGTTCGCGAAGGTGCCTCGACGACAGAACAGAAGCCAAGAGAGTTTAAAGCAAGAGATTAAGTCAGCGAGGGTTGACGCGGAGGAGGAAACACAATTTCGAGGCGCGAGCACGGGGCCTTTGTAGGTTCATCCTTTGTAGGTTCATCGGTTGGGGCGGGGCAGGGGGAACGGAACATGGCCGTAGGTACGGTCCCAGCTTCTCCCAGGCTGTCCCAGCTTGGAGTGCTTCACTCGGTGGCGGTTGCCCATGATGGATGTCGTGAGGCAACTGCCAGCCCCGCGGTGGTTGGCTGGTGCGTCGTCAACGACGACACATGTGCCACCGAGCTAATGCCTGCCACTTTCAGGCTTTGGCTTTCCCCGCAGCCAAGTGGCCAATCTCGGATGGGGAGGGCGGAAGATCCGAACTCTCGCACCTGAAAAGACAAAACAAGCTTATGACGCTCGCCGCCCTCTTGCTCGGGCTGATAGCATTTCTTGATGCGTTCCGATGTTGTTGACAACCTTGTCTTCGTTCCCCCGTTATTAGATACATCGATGGTACTCCGGAGTCCGTTCATAAGTAAGTAAGTAAGTAATTTGATTGACGCCGGCAGTGGGGCTTTGCGCGCCCCTCCGCAGAGGCCCTTGGGGCGAGTGGGCGGTCTAAGGCTAGGTGCACTACATACAACACCTATCTAGTACTAATCAAGAAAAATTGTATATACCTTAGGTACCTACATAGCTATAAGGGGCTGACAGGGAGATGTAGCCAATCACGTCGCAGCTTAACGAAGAGTACAAACATCTTCGGGTCCGCAAAATCGGCACATGACAGAAAGTGCCGCCGATCGCCGTCGTGACAAAGAGGAACATCGGATTGACCGCACACGGCGTGCTTGATTGAAAACGAATCTGACTGCACTGCCGACTTCTCCTGAGTTCAAACTTTTTCTTGCGCTTGATAACGAGCCAATAATTTATTGCGCAAGTTGGCTCGACATCAAAATACCAAAAATTGCCTTTGTGACTAAGAGCCACATCGCACTTATCGCAACAGTAGTTTGACTGAGATCATGGCTATTTCCGTTAATCAAATGCCCAACACCGGAATTCCTTTGATTTGAGCTCGATGATTGTGATTTCCCAAAGGCGTAGGGTACGTGATGAAGCATTTTGAAGCATTTGTTTCTGAAGTCATCATCTCACTCCAAGTTGCGATCAACGAGCCAAGGCGGGGGGTGGCGCACGTGACATGAAGTGAGCCTGAGCATCTTGTCAAGCCAGCGGCCTTTGTGATGCACGTGTATCGGTCTCCGCTCGGTGCTCCTTGTCTACGACCTCCATGAGGCTCCACCCAGTAGTGACCCTCGCTCCACTCGACATCACGTTGCTACTTCACGGCACAAAATACGAGGTAGGTACATATGTGTGTACCTATTGTATGTACCGCCGTGGTCTTTCACATGCCAAGACGTCTCTCAACTTCTCAAGTGTCGGCGTCGAGTCTCAATTAGAACGTGCCTCCACTTTAAAGCAGAGATCCGGACAAAAGGCATTGTTATTCTGGTCTCCCCCTTCCCCGTCGCCTCATTTGCATCATCAATTATCATGCGTGCTTTTTTCTTTTCACTTCAAGTGCCTGTTCGACCTGATAGCTTTGCAGAGTGCCCAGATAGGTAGCAATCAGTAAATAAGGTGACGGGGAATGGGTCCCAAGTTCCAAGTTCCAACAAGCCGACGGGGCTGCGCCACCTTTTTTTAGCCCGTCGCGATCGCGTCGCGGCGTCGGTGACTTGTCCGCGTGCTCTGACCTCCAATCCAAGCCATCTGTCAGCGCTGTCTCTGACTTTTCTGCAAATACCAGAAAGTCACAAGCTGAGAAATCTAGTAGTTATACCTTGTACAGTTTGTCTCGGCCCCCAAAGACCTCTTGGCGCCGGAAAAATGGCCATCATAAGTTACTTTCCCGAGATCGACGTCCGGGTATGCATCAGTGGCCGGCCAGTTACAGAGTATCCTTCGCCTGACCAACATGACGACAATGGAAATATGCGCTCTGGCACAGGTCATGCTGCTGTACGCACTCACGAGTGCTACATTGAATCGAAATCTGGCCAGAACTATACTGTCGACATCTCGGTTACCCCCGAGCTTCGCCTTCCACCTACCAAGAGTCTAATAATGTACTTGTCGGTCGACGGAGAAAAGTTTCGAGGTGTCTTCACAAACCTCAAATCATGGAAGGGTGCACCACAGCCTTTCAAACACTCCTTTATCGGGCCACAGTACGCATCGGCCAGCCCTGGATACATGATCCAAGATAAACTGACATTTTCACCCGTGTCAACTGGTTGGTGTGCCATACTGCCTTCTCCCATTGGCTATAGCTCTGGTCGACTAACAAATTTGTTGATAGTCGAGGAAAGTTCAAAGACAATACTTGAGAGAGATGCCAAGATCGTTGCCAATCTAGGAATTATTCAACTCGAGGTTTTTCTCGGCACAATGTTACAAGAACAGCCTTGTACATTGCTCTCTCGACGGAGTCAAGATGAGGCCCTCACCATAGTTGAGAAAGCAATGAAAGGAAAAGAACTGTCCCATGGCACAACGTATGTTACAAAGAAAGATTGCCGTGACTTGAATCTAACCAGTATAGGTATTCTCGGGGCGAGACTGTCTTGAAAAATACCCGAAGCCATCCAGTTCGCGACCTTGAGCTTTTGGCAGTGTACAAGTTTCGCTATCGATCTTACGGTACGTCCGCAATTGTTTCTGCGGTGGAAAGAATGAGAAAGAGGGGAGCAAGAAGAAAAACGCTAATGCTCCAATTCTTTAGACGCGCTCCAAAGAGAAATGATCCTGCCACCGCGGGACCCAGCCGTTTCGGGTGAAGTTTCAGCCATGACTGAAGATGAGGCACGATCCTTGGCTGAACAGTATTTGCGCCTGAAACGGGAGCCACAAGTCAAATCGGTACGGCAGCCGGAGAAAGACACTACACGATACAAGATTTTCCTTTGGAAAGTTTCTAACTACTTGACAATAGGAAGACAAGAAACCCTCAATATCCAAGCGTACGATTGATCTCACAGAAGACGATGACGCGCAAGGATCTGGGCGTGGCCGAGTCAAGAGGCCAAAAGCAATAGACGATGGATGTGAAGTTATTGACCTGACGTGAGTGGAACAAGTTCGCAAAATAGAACAACCTCCCATAACCCATAATCAAACAGGCAGGGAATGAGCTGTAGGTATAGGAGTCATTGCCAAGCATTGAAAGAGGATCAGAGATGTGGCCGAGTGAATTATGGCATGAGATGTGCTGTGCACCGTGTAGGAAAGATGGTCTGCACGGACCGTCTGGTGCAGGATTCTTTCACCTAGATACAGTACCAGCAGCCGTTGTTGACAATTCATGACTGATGTATAGTACTATGTGTCGCAGGGTATATAAGGGTGTTTATCGCACATCAGAGTGGCCAGACGGCTGCGCCCATTCTTTTGTGCGAGACTATGTAATGAAAGTCAAGTGCATGTTGTTGCGCAGCGCATCAATCTGTTTGACGGACGAATGAGTCTGGACTGGGGATGGGACCGATGTGACGGTGACGGATGGGTCAAGCTCCAGAAGCCACCAGACCGGATTGGGACGACGACGCCTTCGACCTCCGCTTGTCATGACGTGCCAAGCTACGACCCCGGTCATCTCAGTGCTCACCCTCATCTCGCCCGAAAACACCCAAGCGGAAATGCTGCGGCTGCCGTCACTTGGCCATTCGCACACTCCTCGGCCACACTGAGCGGCCTGTTTGTTTCTGCTCTTTCAATCATGCCGCCTGAAGTCCAGAGCAACATCCGCGTCTTCATCCAATGGCACGACCAGACTGTCTTCGCTGGCGAGGAGGTGAAGTGCACAGTGACCTTCAAGAACGTGGCCGCGACGACAAACCGAGCACAACAGCGAACATCACCGCACGAGCAACAGAAGGCGCAGGGAGAACGCAAGCGGTTGGCGGTGCCGCTGCAAGCGCGTGCCACCAAGGGAAGCATCGGGCTCACTTCGCCACCTTCGATCACAACGACCAGAGGCCATCGCAGGTCGGCCCTCTCTCTCAACGTCTCGACATCCCACGCGCACAGCCGTTCTGGCTCCCTACAATGGCCACAGACTGCTGGCGCTGGAGACGGCGACTGGAGACCAGGCCACACCCACAAGCGATCGTTGTCCATTGTGTCCATTGGTTCAACTGGAACGGCCGAGGAGCACGCACACCGAAGTGAACCGCCGTCGAGATCCCAACGGTCTCAGCGCAGCCATAACCGTGCGGCGAGCTTGCAAATTCCGCTTCAAGGGCTGACTTCTGCTGGCTCAGGGCTTCAATCAGGTGAGTGGACAGACTTACGCGTGCCCCCGCTGCTCTTGGTCTTGCGCTCACATCTAAAAAACAAGCACCGTTCCTGAGTCGACTCGCCAGCTCCCCGTTGCTCAATTCATCGTATTCCCCCGATCAATTTAGTCGATCCGACCGATTGCCTGCTGCTGCAACAGCACCAGGTACACCTAGCTTGGCCAGCCATCCAAGGTCCCCGAAATCGACCGCAGCACAGCAAATGCCAGAGTTCCGATTTCCTGCTGCGTCGCCATCCGAACATGACGAACACCCAAGCTCGAATGCGAACAGCGCGGGCGGCCTACTCAGTCCCGCAAGAAGTACATTTTCCAACAGTCATAGGGGACACAATAGCCACCACAATCTGACTATCCGATCTAAAGGACACCCACCTAGTGCGGTTGAGCGTCCCGCGGCTCGAATTTTGACCAGTGACACGATTCCGGGAGGCACGCCACGCAGTAGTGGCGAGTTCTACACGATAAGCAATCATTCATCAGAAACGTTGGTCTCGGAATACGTGACACAACCTCCAACACGAGGCAATGGACGACCGCCGCATCTGAGACGCATATCTGGAAAGCCGGTACCACAACAACAAAAGAAGCCAGAATCATTAATGATGGGATATGCACAGATCCAAGGAAACTTCATACTAGACGGCTCACTGGTCAGCCTCGGCCCTTTTGAGCAAGTCAAACAAAAGGGCGCTGTAGGAGTCCGAGGTGGAGGCGTAATTGGTGTTGAGCCGACAAAGCGAGAGTCTGGTCTGCTGAGAGGCCTCGGATGGGGGACCATCAGCAACTCTCTGGGCGACCTCTTGGGCGGAGGGGAATTGAGCACGATAAAAGAGATGCGCGGAGCGGCCAACTCGAGGTCCGTCCCGCTTCTCAGCACGCCCCAATCGATCCTGTTCGTAGACTTGCAGCTGGCTTCGGGAGAGAGCCAGTCGTATGAATACAGCTTTTGCCTGCCCAAGGGACTACCGCCGACGCACAGGGGAAAAACCATTAAGATTTCATACAAACTCGTTATCGGGACTCAGCGAGCAGGAGGTGCCAGAGAACAGCAGGTGCGGTCAGTTGAGATTCCGTTCAGGGTCCTGGGAAGCGTCAACAGCCATGGCGAGATCCTCGGACATGATCTCATGAATCCGTACATCCTGCTACGAGACACCGCAGTAGTCAACAGCCTGGGGAGACGCCCCAAGGCGCACAAACCGAGAGCATCATTCGGTCGACCGGCCACCATGGATGAGTTTCTTACCTACGTCGATGGTCTCTCGACGAGACGAGACCCATCGACGGCTATGGCTTTGCTATCTCCGACGGAAACGCCGGCCGAGCGACGCAGCAGCAGCTCAACTACATCGCACGAAGTCGTCACCACGGCTAAGGAAGCGATTCACTTAGCAATCATGAGGAGCAACATGTCCAGTGACGGACAACAGCCTCAACACAGTGCCAATCGATTCGAGATTTCCCGCAACGGACAGCGCGTTGGGGTTGTCATGCTCACAAGGCCAGCCTATCGACTAGGCGAAATCGTGACCATGGCGATTGACTTTTATGATGTAGATATAGCCTGCTACGCAGTCCACGCCACGCTCGAGACGTGCGAAAAAGTCGACGCCTCCGTGGCAGTCCGATCGGAAGCAAGCCTGCAGCGTGTGACGCGCAAAGTCTACGTGGCTTCCTCCGAAGCAGCCATGTACTCGCGGCGGGTGGTCTTCACGCCCACAATTCCCATCTCCGCGACGCCGGAATTCGTCACGAGTAGTATTAGCCTTGAGTGGAAGATTCGGATCGAGTTCGTGGTTCCTCATCAAGGAAACGAGGATATATCATCGCCGAATACTGCGGGTGCGGAGATGCAAGTACCACATCCGTTGCTGGAGCAGCTCTCGCATGACGACAAGGGCGGGCTGGTGCTTGTGGCGATGGAGAATCTGGCGTGCGAGAGCTTTGATGTTTGTGTGCCGCTGAGGGTGTATGGGGCGGTTGGGACGGGCTTGGAGAGACTGGAGAAGGATGAAGCTTCTGAGGAGGGGCTGCTGGTGTAGATGTAAGTGTTGAGTGTAGGGGTAGAATGACATTTGGATGGCGACGGGGGCGTTATACTTTGAGAGGACATGTTCATAGAGATGGCTCCCATCTTTGGATAGCAGGGTGGCCGGCGTTGCCTTGACGTTTAGGGAGCTGCTTCTCGTATGGTCGACTGCGCATCCCATGTTCAAGGCCACTTACCATATCGAATACCACATATCCCGCGTTAGATCTGCTTCAACACTCTTGAACGTCAGTTTGACTCGCCTCATCTATTTTGCCCCTCTGATCGGCAATTACACTTCATGGAAAACGTCACTTTCTCTGAGTGCCTGCTTTCTAGTAACTAAATACCTAAATACCTACATACCCCTCCAGGCACACTCATGACCTGTTGGATTGTTGGGGCAATCACCCTAAGTTGTTCTTGGCATCAACATCGCGTATCTCAATCGCTCGGAATGGCCTATCCGTAATAAAAGCGCTGTGTAATTCGTGAATCGTACGGAGTACGGAGTACATACATATGTACATGAGCGTGAACCGTAACGGGTTTACATATTCGACAAACTGTTTTTTGCCAAAATGCTCCACATTTCTCAGGCTGCTTCGTACCTCGCCGACTTGCAGTAAAAAATAAAATAAAGGCTCGACGCAACTCAATTCGCTCAAACGATGCACCACCAGTGTCTTCGATCATTGCTTTGAACTATGACACATTCGCGACTAGGCAAATAGCCCAGGCGCCCGCCCACTCGATCATTTGCCTAGCCGGGATGGATTATGTACTCGCTTTGACCGTCCTCACTGTGCATGGTCAGATCCTGCGATGCCGAGCCACTGATTCTCGCAGCCTTCACAGATGAGGACGGCCGTGATCCCCCTTGTCTCGTCCGCGACCTCGCGTGATGTTCTTATTTCTTCGAGACACACAATCTCTCCGCCTTGTCACTTACAAACTGTGAGTCAGGACTCAGTGACGTTGGCTTGGCTTCGAAAATCGGCTACGGCGGCGCGTCGGCTGCCTCTGCGCCGCAACAACGGGCTGTAGCAAATTTGGCAGCGACGAACTCTGCGACAGTGGGTATACCATCGTGTCGTCATGGCTCATGGAACGGTTGAGGCACATCGGCATCGTTTTTCATAATAATCAAGGGTCGGCCGCGACACCAAATCCTGTATGACTGACAGCAACTCGAAAACAGGTTTAATGAGTTGCGAGGCCGAGCACGGAGGTTGCGATTACGGACGCATTGAGGTCTTGGATTCGGAGGAGTGGCTGACCGTAGTCCTTGAAGTCATGGTTATTTGATATCTTTAGCTAGTTGATGATCAGCCTTACCGAGACTTCTTCAGCCATCAGCACAGTAAACGTTTTTGCAGGTCGAGGGTCCTGATGAATCTGGTGATTCTAAATGAACAGGTACTTTGGGTGGGTACGTAGGTAGATGGATGATTTGGAAATGTCAAAAAACGTCGGGAGGTACAAAGGACCCTAAGAATTGTGGACCGCCGAGTACACAATCCCGTACAGTTCGTCGAGTAACGCTCATGTTACATGTACATTAGGTACCCAGTTTCCCTGAGAGGAATGTGAGTCGTGACGTTGGGTGAAGTCAGGGGTACCCCAGTTGGATGTGCATCCTCATCTTACGGAGTGCTTGCGGGACCCCGTGCTTCATCGAGTTGTTGCTTGCTCATTCGCATGGCCTGTACTCCGTACAGTCTGACCGTAGATAGGCACTCTGTAGATTGTACCCAGGTCAGGTCACTCACTGGTGGACAAGACGGTTTGATCAGGTATCTAGGTATATACATACATAGAAAAGGTAGGTAAGGTATTTCGAGGGCCATCAGCAGTGAGCACTGGTCGATTTTCAAGCCAATGACTTTGGACCCTGTACAGATTGGACTGTACGGAGCACGTACCTAGGTACTTATGTACATAGGAGACACGCCCTGCAAAACATGAGGCTCCCCAAATGCTCGTTGTCGACTTCCAATCTCGGCTCAATGGCTAGCAGCAGGGTGCCCGACAGCAGCAGCCAACCAGAGGCAAAGATGGGCTTGCCAGCCGAGTCTACAGCAAATAAGGTGGGGAGCTCACAGCTATTACAGCTGGCAGCGGGGGAGCTTCCTGGCCATTCCCGGTCACCGCCGCCCACACTTACGCGCGCAGAGGAAAAAAACAAACCAAGTGCAGATCTTCTTCTTGCAATTTTCTCCAACCGCATCGCCGGCAGCTTCACTTGGTGTGCGGCAGTCCAGCTTCTTGCGCCTCTAACTTGCTCGCCTTGACTCTACCATCAGGACATTTGGCTCCTTGTCTCGAGCTTGTTTCCCGCCGACACAGGATTGCAGCTAGCGGGAAGGAACCACCACTCTCTACCTCATCAGACTACATACCTAGGTACCTACTACGAGTCGGCCGGACCGTTGGTGGCTTGTTGACTTACTCATCTTCCGAACAACATCGCCATACTGCCACAATAGCTTACTCGACTCTCGTCACTGCAATCTAACGCTGCACATTCGGATAGCGTCTTTGATAAGACTTCCGCCCGTCTGGCCTCTCTTCACCTCTGAACTGCCTCCCCCACTTCTTTCTGGACACCCGCGCGCCTTGCTCCTGAGTCCTTACTTGCTTTCGTTTAGCTTGAAACAGCCCGTATCGACACATTATTCAATGAGACCGCTGAGCTCGCTCGTATGACTCTTGCAAGAGTCAATGGCCATGAAATGGCTGCCACTGCAACGCCCTCCAGCAACCGGCTGAAGCTGACGCCCTCCAACTCTCCCCATATCACTCGCCCCTCTCGACCTACAACGCGTGGACGCCACATGCACGACTCACGGCTGTCTCTCAAGAGAGTCGTGGGCGCTACTTGTCGCTCGCCAACTGGCTTTGATACTTTGAATTCATCGTTTGCCTACATCGCTGGCGCAGCCGCCATTGTTGTTGACGTCGAAGGCCATCTTTATTCTCAGCGATTCTTTAGGGCCCGTCCTACCGCTGTGCCGATCTATGCAGTTTCGTCCTCTCAGCACAGTCCCTCGACACCGATTGCGACTACACCAAAAGCCAACGATAGCCGTAACCGGGCTGCTCCGAACCATCGCGACGGGCCTTGCAGCCCTGGAGATTGGTCAGACTCCCCGACAGGGTCCAAGACGTGGACGAGCCGAGAGAGAATCAAGGCGGCTACCTGTTTAGCTTTGAGCCCGGATGGCAGATTCCTGGCGGTGGGTGAGACGGGCTATGCACCCCGCGTGCTCATTTTTAGCCTCCTAGATGCGTCTTCGGATGCTCCTCTTGTGTCTATCAGTGAGCATGCATTCGGCGTGACGGCTGTCGCCTGGTCCGCAGACTCGAAATACCTTGCATCATTAGGCGCTGCCAACGATGGCTATCTTTTCGTCTGGAAGATCGACCCGCGAACAGGAGCTGCAAAACTCTTTCAGCAGAACCGATGCACTTCCTACATCAGGGACATGGTCTGGATGGACAATAGTCTACTTACGCTCGGTGTGAGGCATGTTAAAGTCTGGAAAATTGAAGATGGTTCGTCTCCGTCACCGACGAGGCATAAGTTGGCGGGCGATGCTATTCCTGGCAACGCAGCAGCGCAACACAAGACCTTGCCTGGCCGAAATATGCTTCTGGGTAATCTATTGGACGCTACTTTCAGCTGTGCTGCTGTTGATGGCAAGCGACTCATGCTGTGCACCGAAGCTGGCGATGTCTGTATCCTCGACGACGACGATAGGCAGATGAAGTTGACCAGCGTTTTGAGTCTAGACTATTGCATCACATCTATCACGATCCGTGGTAACATCGCTTATGTAGGCGGTAGAGACGGTCAATTCACTACGTTGGATGTTGAGAAGGTCATGGACGGCTGTGCCACCAGCGTTCTGTCCACGAGTCAGACGCCTGCCGGCACCGTCGCATCGGGATTCCTAGCCGATAAGCTAGTGACCATTGACTCGAAGCAGTCCATCGACGTGTGGGACTCCGACTACTTGCCTGGACAGCAGGTAGATGCTCTGGCTCACATTCCCATTCCCGGGCTCGGGGAGGCCATTATCGGTGTCCATCCACTACACCGACCAAACAAGGTCAATGCCTCCTTTGTGACGTGGTCAGCTTCGGGCAACGTCACGTTCTGGGACTTGGATGGGCAAATCAAGCTTTCGTTGGATACGCCCGTTGATCAGTCTGCCACGGATGGCTCCTGGGATGTAGGTGAAGTAAACCAATTGGCTAGTGCGCGCGTTTCGAGAAGCGGGCAATTGGTAGTTACGGCGGACCGCCAGGGAGTCGTAAGAATTCTCGACGTGGATTCCGAGGAATGTTTGTTGGACATCAAGGCGCATAATGGGCATTGCCTCTGCATCAGCGTCTACGACGAGGATAACAAATTTCTCATGGCATGCTGTGGAAGAGATCGCACAGCACAACTGTTTCACCGGAATTCGAAGGGAAAGATTGAACACTTCCAAACACTCGAATTTTCAGCCAAGGTTGCCCAGGTGCTTATCGCAGCCGACGACAAAATCATCACCTGTTCCCTGGACCGTACCCTGCAAATTCACGACATTGTTTCTCGCGACGGAGATCCTGATGTTATCGCCGCCGTTCCATCCAGGGTCATTACACTGAAGGCATCGCCCAGCTCCATGGCAATGAGCCCAGATCACCGCACCGTATTTGTTTCTCTGCTCGACCGGTCCGTTTGCCACCTTGACTTGACAACGGGGAGACAGATGGGCTGCTTCAAATGCACGGATGAAGGCGGGGTCGAGTCTGCTGTTCTAGACTCGTTGTTCGTCGGACAGTGGCTCTCCAAGGACCTCGAATTCTTGCTCGGCTCTTCCAACACGGACAAATCCATTCGTCTGTACGACGCCAGTGCTGGCATGTTTCTGGACAGAGAGTGGGGTCATACGGAAGCTATCAACGGCATATCCTTTGTCGAGGACGAAGATGGAAGCAAAAAGGTTGTCAGCGTTAGTTCAGACGGGACCATCATGATCTGGGCCCTGGACTTGGATGATCCCTCCCCAAGCTCGATGAGCAGGGATCCATCGCCGGTAAAGGAGGTCACGGCAAATGGCAGGCCGCCGTTGCGCAGGGTTCTTTCCAAGGCCGAGTTGGCTGAATTTCAGCGACCATCCTCAGCACCCGGTCGTCGATCGCCACCTCGGACCCTACGTCATCGAGCCTCGCGCATGACGGTCGGAGCAGCGTCCGCCTCCCATAAACTCCCATTGGGACACCGGGCTAACAGCCCTAGCGATGGTGTTGTTAACGAGGACACGCCATCGCGAAGGCGGCCCTCTGAGCCTAACAGGAGCGATAGTCCACCAACAAGCCCTAAGACGAGAGCTAGTCGAGCGCCTTCTGTATCGGCCTTGCCTCATACTGCGAAAAGCAAGACTTCCTCTACCAACCTGCGAGGCTTCGGTTCGCTGAACATGGCAACTGAGCAAGCCTGTCGCACGCTGCGAGCGTACAGAAAAAAGCTTTCGTCCGCGGAATCTATCTCGGCGGAGGTATTGACCGAGTTGGACCAGGAGCTCCGCCTCACAGCTGCAGCACTGGGTGACCGCGCCATTCGAAGCAAAGCCATGAATGAAACTGTTCTCGGCGGATTGTTGGACCAATACTCGGAGCGTTTGGTGACATTACTAGATGAGAAACTACGGCTTACCAATCAGCTTCCTAAGGATCAGGAATCGGATACGCAACTTGATGACCGGCGTCGCAGCGCGGGGAGCACAATAGGCTCGTCGTCTCCATGAAGTCACTGCGTTTCATTTATTTTATTAACAACCTCACTTGTTTTTATGGCGGGATGGTGGTATAGTATAAAGGAGTGGCAAGAGAGAGGTAGTCTGCTCATCCAGGATGTCTTGACTGGGCATTGCGACCGGCGTTTTTGGAGTTTTTAATGTGTACCATTTCATGGCGGAGGGGGTGTGAACTTGTTCTGGAAAGCATGCATATGAGAATAGAGCTGGGAAACAGTTTTTGGACATCACTTTCTCATGATATGATACCAATGAGAATGGCGTATTCATGACTTGCATAGGTTTAGCAGCCCAGCGAAGAAGGGAATTGTATTGTGTACCAATGGAGATAACATGTTTCCCGTTTCTTCAATTGCTCGGCCGCAGTTGTGCGCCTGTTCCACGCGCATGGGTCTTCAAACATCAATAAGTGCTCTCCGCTCTTCTTCCCACATTATCCCTCCCAAGTAGGTGCTGGTTGAAATTTGGCGCCTTTCGAGGTTGGAATCTGGATGATAAATCAAGTAAGTGTGATGTAAAATGTCCTTATAGTCACGTGACTCTTGCGCTGAAGTCGCGCCTCGGCGCCTAAATCATTTTTGCTCCTGCAAAACGCGCCATAACTACTCGTCAGGAAATCACACGGATCACGTGACCTCGGCGAAGCGACTGCAGACGAAGAAAAACGAGACATCAAAGCCATGCCAAAGGCGTTTTGACGGATCTCAGCCCTTCCTCATCGCGTCAAATGCGATAAAACAGTGAGAGGATTGCTCGTGAAGCCTCTCCAGTCGCCTTCCAAGGACCCTGGTACGCGTTCTTCCCACTCCGATCCCACCCCCGTGCATGACGTAGGGGATGAACTCTTTCCGACGACGGCCAACTCGACCACAAGCCTATAGAAGAAACGCGTGACGACTAACTGCTTCGGAGTCGGAAAATAGTGTCCAAAGAAGTCATTATCTCAGCCATAGATCCTGGCGCTGCATCACTTCCTTGCGACGCGTCAGGGTCCCCTCGGTCGCTTTCGAGGTGGACCGTGGGGCATGAACAACCAGACTCCCCATACGCCCCTCGAGTCGCTGTTCCTGTTCCAATCGCTCTTGACGCAAGGGCTTGACGCGGAGGCGTTTTCTCGGGTCTCGGAGATTCTGAGGAATAATGCGCTCGTCAAGAGCGATGCGTCGTTTGATGCGGCGCGATTAGCGCCGGATGCGCTGCAGCATTTATTCTTGGCCGAGCTACGGGACCAGGTGAAGGACGAGACGGGACAGGCAGAAACGACAGCCTCGGCGGGTTTATCGGAATCGACATCAGGGTCGGCATCAGAATCAGCATCAACGTCGGCACGAGCAGCAGCTTCGGCACCGACTTCGAATTTGGCTTCGCCGGCTTCGCGACAGAACAGTATGGGTAGTTCGCCGCTGCCGTCTCTGCTGCGGGAAGCACATGAGCATATAGACAAGATGCCTGCTCTGCTGGACCGACTATACGCTCGGTATCGGGATACGGTCGTGGAACAAATTAGAGAGGATGAGAGCCGGCTTTTCTCGATACAGAGGGAAATTACGGTGCTGGAGAAGAACGAAAAGGAGCGCCTGGCCAAAGCGGCGGCTACTCAAAACACCAGCAACACAACCGCGCTTGCGTCTCGAGATGGACGATCTGGTGGTTCTCTGGCACCGAATCCGCCCGTGCAGATGAATGCGCCGAGCCAGATACCTCTCACCACTGGCCCGCTTCCACCTGCGACAACCCAGCAAAGTGGTGGTGGTGGAATCAAGAGAGCGCCTCCAACGACAACGACGCCGGTCTATCCGCCGAAACCATTGTCGAAGCCTGCGGCACAATCACAATCCGCGGTCGCGCCACCTAATCTCTTGCCGTCTGCAACAACCCAAATGCGGCTGGTTCCGTCGACCCAATGTGAGAATGCCGCGAGTCCTGGTCTCCAAGCGCCAATCGGTATGGCCCAGCCTCCACCTCGAGCAGCTGTGCAGACTCCTTCACAGTCACCGCGGCAGACGTTGGCAGCTCGTCCAGAAGGCATTGTAATTGCCAGCAGACCAAAGGAGGCTACACCTGTGCCTGTTCCTGTGCCTGCGTCGCCGCGCGGTGCCAGCAGCGCTGTCGGTGGAGGTAATTCGAAATGGGAGAGGCCTAACCAACCATCCACAACCCAGACGCCAAGCACTCCGGACCAGACGCAGCAACCTCCTACGACTGCTCCTAATACCTCTCCTGTTACTGCAGCTAAGAATGACGGTCCGAGGCCGGGTTCACCGCAATGGAGTCCACAGCCTGCTGGTCAAACACCTACTGCCATTGCGACTCCGATCCGATCTGTGCTTGGGAAGCCGGTGCTTGCGGCTCCTATCAAAGCTGGCTCAGTACAGTCCATCCCTCTGCGTTCAACAGGAGTGCCTGGGCTACAAAGCCAGCAGCCTCGTTCCATATCTATGACCCCTGTGGCGCCTCCAGTGCGGCCCATCCAACCGCAACAACCACAGCAGCAGCAACAACAACAACAGCCGTCAAAACACCCACAAGCACAACAATCTCTCTATGTACTACAACCATCACGCCCGGTTGCAGCCGCCCAGCAGATATTGCAGAAAAATATCGCTGGATCCAACCCGCCTTCTCAGAAGTGGACACCAGGACACACGGCACAAACTTCGCGGCCAGAACCTTTTCCCACGGCATCTTCCGCACCTCTGTCTACCCAAAGGGATAGGTCTCATGCGTCGCCCTTCCACACACAAGCGCCCAAATCGGCCATTCCTGAGCACATTATCCGGCAGGCGACAGCGGCAGCTGCAGCAACAGCCGCAAATGCCTCGACGCCGATGGCCAAAAGGTCCAGCCCTGTCACAGCTGCTCCGTCAACGCCATGCGCTGCAACGCCAATCGCTCTGACTCGCGGGTTTGGGACAAAATGGGCATCGCATTCAACTCCTTCTACGCCGCGGCCTATTCCGGTTGAACCTGAGAGCCCAGCGTACGAGCCCGTCAGCCCACCGACTCGAGCCGCTTCCATGCTATCTGATGCGTCTAGAGCTGCGGCCAAAAGAGATGCCAAGGGCTTACTTGTCAGAACAGATAGTGTCTTAGCAAAGGCAAGAGGGAGACCGGCACGAAGCGCTCACAGAGGCCGAGGCGCTAGCACTAACCCGTCCGTCAGTGCAGCGACAAGGAGAAGCATGTCGATTGCATCACAGGCTGACGAGCTATCCATGGACCATCACCCCCTTCCCTTCCACCCCCCTCCCACGACGACCAAAATCAAGCACGAGGTACTCACACCCCGCCACATGGAGGAAACAGGTGACACCACTGCCGACGAGAGCGCACCCGGACGAACCACCATGATTGCTCCCGCAAGCGTAGCATCCAGACTCGGCAAACGGAAGCGCCAAGACTCCCCCCCACCCGTACCATCAGGCCCTCCAACACACGTTCTTTGGACTCGCGGCTTCACAAAGGTCTCCTCATCCGCCCTCGACCAGATCTCGAGCCACCGCGATGCCAACATGTTCGCAACAGGTGTACGCGAACGAGACGCCCCCAACTACCGCCAAATCGTACTCCAACCCCAAGACATCACCTCCATCCGCTCCGCCATCAAACAAGGCAACAAAGCAGCCCTCCAGGCAGCTAATGCCCTCCCGGGAGGCGACCCCGGCACCGCAAGCGTCTGGCTCCCCATGTCCGAAGACCTCGTCCCCCCACGGGGCATCATCAACTCCGCCCAACTCGAGCGCGAGCTCGTCCACATGTTTTGCAACGCCATCATGTATAACCCCGATCCAGACCGCGGACCAGGGCCCTCCTTCCTGAAGCGTAATCAGGATGAGGGAGAAGAAGAGGAGATTGTGGGGTACCATCTTGATGAGTTTGGAGTCGTGAAAAACACGCGAAGCATGTTCGTCGAGGTGGAGAAGTTGCTGGGAGATTTGCGCAGTGCGGAGAAGGAACGCGGGGTGGCTCCGCCGTCGGCGTCGTTGATGTCCTTTTCGTCGGCATCGTCGTTTGCGGGTGCTGGTGGTGCGCGGCGCGCGAGCGGGACTACGCCAGGGGATGATACGGCGGAGGATGAGGATGAGTTGGCGGGGGACGGGAATACTAGCACAGCGAGTGTTGTTAAGAGGAGGCGAATTGCAACTAGAAACTAGGGGTTGTTTGCGAAAGCGTATGGAGCGTAGTGTTGGTGGTAAGGTAGGGAAGGGAACTGGGAAGATGGCCGTGTGGCTTTGTCGCTCAAGGCGAAGAATCGGTTTACAGGAGTGGAAAAGGGGGGGGGGGGGGGGGGTTAAGAGGGATATTGTATGGGAAGAGACGTGTTTGCAGAAGAAGCCAATTAGAGTGTATTGGATTATTCTGTCTCTGTCTGTAGGCCTTTGTTAGCGTGCCTGGGGGCAAGGGCCTGGCTTTTCAAATGCCTGCTTCATATTTATGTGCTGTGGTCTCCTGAGATGCTCGTACATTGTAGTTCCTTTCTTGAGAACTAGTTGTCTACTGTTCTCCGCCTACCCCTATTACTGGACTGGTAAGTCAGTCAGAGGGCCATGCCTGTATGGAAGTGGCATTACTATTTATATCATGCGACGACTACATCTGTTCCCTTTGTAGCTTCCGGACCTCGAGTTCTAAGGATGAAAAGCGATATTGAAGTGGATAGGTGTTGTGGAAAGATGCGTTGCCAGTATGATATATAAAGGGAGGGGGGAATCCAAAGTGCGACATTTCAGTGCAAAAGCAAATCATGGTACATTTTGAGGAAGGTTGTTTGTTAGGATTTCATTCATTACGATTGATGGCGTGATATAGGACTATTCTCGCGCAAGGCCGAGGCTACACGTTCTACTCACCGACTTTTCAACCCGGTGTACGGGGATTTCACCCCCAACGGCCCTTAAGAGTATGTATCACAACTTGGTGTATACATCTCTCGGCCAAGGCGTCTATTTTGATCATACACGACACGCTCACGCATGAGCTACAACACTGCCTGGTCCACTCCTGTGAAATTCATGCTCAATACACGAAACACAAAATCCAAATCCTGGTATATGCCCGTTGATCAACTGTGTTTGCACACGACTCCAAGATTGGATAAATGCAACCAAATAAGATGAGAAAGTGTTGGCCGCGTCAGGTACCGATGGTGATAGTTAAAAGCAATCAAGTAGAAATCGCATGCATATCCAAAGCAAAGTGTCTTATTCATGCGCCTGAGTCTTCCGACCTCTCATTTGAGAGGCAAATGATGAAACGAAGGTCTCCCGTGCATAATGGAGAGAATAAGCGAATAGAGTTCAACAAGGCTGTTTCCTCATACGAGCAGTATGTTTGATACAATGAACCTCAGCCCTGGGAGGCCTGATTTGAGTCTAAGAAACTTGCAGTTTCTTCTTTGAGATGCGGGTTATGCTGATGTTCAAGTTCTCGTCGTGTTCCTTTTGCACGAGACGACAGCTTGGCGCCAATGTTGTCTCATCTTCCGAACCTAGCGGATCTGCGATCTTCGACTAGTGAAAGTGTCAATCACTTAATGGTGGCGAGCAGGATTTCAAGATTCGGGGCTTTCGTCGATCTGAAGGATATCTACCGTGTGTGTTTTCGTAGTTGAGCTCGTGGTCATCTTTGAGCGTGAACATAAACCGGCGGGGGGGCTTTTGGCGTTGAGTTGACAGCGATGGCACTCGCGTGTGTTTTCTGTATCAGACCAGTATTTGCATCCTCACCAGCTCTCTTAAAACTTTCGCCAGTCGTGCAATCGAAGGGATATCTGGCGAATCTGTGATACAAAGAGATGGAAAACAGCCGCGTCTTCAGCTTTCAACGTCCACCATGTGTATCCCAATCGTCTCACAATGGGCACCTTCTTCTTGCCCTGGATCAGGATATTATCGATATTGTTGAGATTGGTTCCCAATCTTTCCATGCCTCTGATGAAATCACGAGCAGGGTATACATAGAAAGAAAAGGAGAAAAGATGAGCCCCAGTCAGCTGCCACACAGTGGAGATCAGCTCACTGTCCGTGGCGAGATACTCGAGCGGTTACTCTTGCTTCCCCCGCTTCTTTTTTTACTGTCGTCCAGAAGCGCTTTTCTCGGCCAGTCTGGACAAATATCTATATTATCACGCGGGAACCACCACTCCAGGAACAGGAAGAAGAGGTAGTCGATGACAACGCACAGACAGAACAATTTGCCGGCCCAGATGCCGCATCCGTAATAGCGCTTTAAGCGATCAATGAGCGCAAAGTTGCGGGTCCTGCTACCGTTATAGCCGCCTGTATCGAAGCCGTAAAACTCCTCCTCGCTAATGGTTCCGGTGATGCCATCGTAGACGCGCTCCGTGCGCATGGCCACGTTGGACCACGAGTACATCTTTTTGACTTGTTCGTGGAACTTTTCTGTGCGCACTTTACCGGCGCGCACGGCTGTGATGGCTTTGCAGGTGGCCAAGACGAGGTCGTCTTCCTCGGGTTTGGCAAAGGTTGTCATGTGCGAGGGGAGCACTTCGGGAATGCCACCGACCTGTGTGCACACAACGTATAGGCCGCAGCTGGCTGCTTCGACAATGACAGTCCCGAACGCTTCGGTCAGAGAAGGATGCAGGTAGATGTGGCCGCGAATCATGACATCGCGGACGTCTTCGTGGCGCACGGGGCCGAGCATCTCCACACGGTCCTGGAGGACGTTTTGCTCAATCATTTGCTCGAGATCAATGGCTTTCGGACCAGAGCCTGCTATGATGAAGCGAGTGTTAGGGTGCGTCTCGAGAATACGCGGGATGGCAGCGATGAGTAGGTCGGTTCCCTTGTTGTAGAAGAGGCGGGATATTACGACGATGGTGATCATGTCATTAGGACCGAGGCGCTGCGGAGACGGATCTGGGGCAAAGGATGCGGTGGGAGAGGATGGATAATCGCGGGGACGGAAGTTTTCGGCGACGACGGCATTGGGTATAACAGAGACCATGAGGGGATCGAGTGAGGCTCGAAGAACTGTATTTTCTTTGCTGTTGAGATGGGATTAGTTGGTGCAATTTGAAAGACTTCCACACAACTCTATGGTGCAATCGGCGCGGACGTTTATAGCTTTGCACCGAAGTATTCAGGCTAGATCTGGGGCTGCGCTCTTACCATGTGTGACTCACACATATACTATGATCCACGTCACTGAGAATAAATTTTAGGAGCTTGTTCGTGAGAATGCTCGCGGCGTCGGCGAAGCCAAACAGCGAGTGATCTGTGAACACCGTCCTGAGCCCCATTGTTCGTGCGTGCAGGATTCCTTCATGGCAAAGACAGCTCAGACTGCCATGGCCGTGAACAATCTCAATACGTTCACGTATAAATATGTATCGGAGGATGGGGAAGAAGGAGAAGACAGTCGGGAATGTGGCTTGTCGGTAGATGACGAGAAAGGGCACATGGTACACCTTGAGTCCATTGGTAAGATAGCGGACACCCTTTCTATCATCATGCGAGTGGGTGATAATGATGACCTTGTGGCCTCGATCAATCAGCTTGCTCGAGAGCTGGTATATGTGTGATTCGATGCCTCCTGGTTGTGGAAAGAAGAAGTCGCTGACCATGGCGATGTTGTATCGCCGGCGGGTCATTTTGGCGACTGGAAGAACGACGGACTATGAGATTGCGCCGAGTCTCGACATGGTCTCTGGGTATTGAATTGCTCGATTGATATCAATCGAGCACCTTAATGGCGCTGTGTTGTCTGATCTTCGTCAGATTAGCTTTGGAAGTCGAATTTGTTGAAGCTGGTTTGCAGCTCAGTCTCCTTGTTTAAGCAGCTGCAGCATGACGAACCTCCGACCTACGCTACGGTCTACCCCTTGGGGAAATGGCGGAACGGGACGATGAGCTTGGCGGTGGAAAGGGGCAGAACGCTGATAAGACCGTCACCGCCTAAATTCTTGGGCGCCCCAGTGGGGGTTGGCTGAAGGACCTTCGACATCACCAACCTGGCTTACGCGCGCCATAGGAACAATCGAGTCGCAGACATGTATGCGAGGTACGTGCCTCCATCAAAGGCTTCGAAAGCCCCGGAATCCTTCCAGTCTCCTGCAGCAGCGGTGACTGTCTTCGATTCCAGACCGTCCGAGTCTGCGGCCCGCGATGCCATCAAGCCAAAATTAGTCGAGGGGTTCAGCTACGCCCGCTATGTCCCAGCTGTCAAGACGAAAGCAAATACAATCGCAGAAACTGCACCTGGACCGAAGACTATCCAGTTTCTCGACAATGAACAAGGATCGGAAACTCCGAAGCGCAAAAGAGAATCCACAAACGAGCCTCAGTCGAGTGCTAAAAAGTTAAAAAAAGGAAAGACGGAATCTCACGAAGCGAATGGCGTTGAAAGGGGCGCTAGCCCGGCCTTGATTGAACGCTCGGGCGAAAAGAAGAAAAAAAATAGGAGGAAGCGCAAACAACGAACACGGGCCGCTGACGATTCGGACGACGAATCTGACGAGTCCGACAGCTCGCAGAAACCCGTCGAAACACCGTCCAAGCCAGCAAAAGATAGACAAAGAAAAGAAAGGCCATCGGCTCAGGAGGAAGATGTAGTCACGGAGGATCGAGATGATGCCGTCGATGACAATAAAGACGTAGACGGCGACGTGCAGATGGACCAAGATTCAGCGATTGATACGCAGCCAGAGCCTGAGTCGCCCGTCAAGGAAAAGAAGCTCAAACGGGAGAAAAAGAAGAAACTAGTCAAAGAACATGTACCAGATGACGGCGAGGAGGAGGTCGATGAGATAGTATTGGCACGACACAAGGCTGTGCTGGAACGAAAGTCAAAGTCGATTAAATTGGCAAACGAGGTCTCTCGGGACCAGGCCAGCCATTCTGATGAGGAATCGGTCGAAACTCACGCCTTGGCGCCATTGCCTCAACCTGTCGTTGTACCAGACGATGGTTCTAAACCCGCGTATGACACATTGCCGCAGTGGTTGTCTGCCCCCATACGAGTCTCTCAGGATACCCGTAAGCCATTCACGGAATTAGGTATTTCCCAGCGCCCGTCACGCATACTGGCTGATAAGGGCTACTCTGAGGCCTTTGCTGTTCAAACAGCCGCAATACCTCTTTTGCTGCCTACCAGCAAACAACGCGCGGGCGACGTGCTGGTGTCCGCGGCCACAGGTTCCGGAAAAACGCTGGCATATGCTCTACCAGTCGTCCGCGATATAAGCCAGGGCGTTGTCACAAGATTGAGAGCGCTAGTCGTACTCCCGACCCGAGAGTTGGTTAAGCAAGCGCAGGATGTGTTCGAGATATGTGCCAAGGCGTACGAAAGCGAAGACCGGAAACGAGTTCGAGTCGGCGTGGCTATCGGCAGCCAGTCGATCAAGTCAGAACAAGAGGCACTCATTGACCGCGATTCACGCTACGATCCCGACACGTACCAAGCAATACAAGAAGAGCACAAACAAAAACGGGCGAGCGGACCGACATCAGCAGACTTAGGCGATGAAGTCGGCCTCCATCAATCAACAGTCAACGATCCCCGTCTTGGCGCCTGGGAGGGCGAAGTGGTAGATTTTGCATCCAAAGTTGATATACTCATCTGCACCCCGGGCCGCCTCGTGGAGCACATTGAGCAAACTCCTGGGTTCAACCTCGACTACGTCCGCTGGCTCGTCGTAGATGAAGCTGACAAGCTCATGTCTCAGAGCTTCCAGGGATGGCTGGAGCTGGTGTTGGACAAGTTCCATATCAACAAGTTTAGCGCCCGCGACTTTCCCGATATCGCGTATTCGGGCGTGCGAAAGGTGATTCTCAGTGCTACCTTGACCAGAGACTTGAGTCTGTTAAGTCAGCTCGCTCTGCAAAGGCCACAGTTGATTGTTCTGGAGAACGAAGCAGGCGTCCAGGTTGTCGCTGAGCACACACTGCCCATGACGTTACAGGAGCACGCGGTGCGAGTACACGAGGCAAATTTCAAGCCGTTGTACCTGCTCGAGCTTTTGCGAGGGTCTCACATGAAGAACGTGGCGGCAAAAGAAGGAGAAGATGCTACTCTGTCGAAGGTGTCGAAAGAAAACAAAGATGATGGCAAATCCGACAGTGGTTCGGATACGTCGTCTGACGAGTCAGAGAGCAGCTCTGATGACTCGTCAGATACCAGCTCCGACGACTCGGACGCCTCAGGTGATTCTCCAGACGGTAGCAGCTCGGCCAAGGCACGCACGACGATTCCAAACACACAGCTACCAATCTGCTTGATCTTCACCAAATCCAACGAATCTGCACTCCGGCTGTCTCGTCTTCTCACCCTCTTGGATGCCTCCCTTGAGACTCAAATTCAGACATTGACCTCCACCACCGCCACTCACATCCGGCGCAAGATTCTCCGTGCATTCACCACCCCCGCATCGCCCGTCCGTCTCGTCATCGCCTCAGACCTCGTCGCGCGAGGCATCGACATTCCGAAACTTCAACATGTCATCAACTATGATTTGCCCGCCAGTGTAGCAGGCTATGTGCACCGTGTCGGCCGCACGGCTCGTGCAGGACGACAAGGTTCCGCCTGGACACTGATTGGCGACGACGAGAGTGGCTGGTTCTGGGGCAAGATTGCCAAGAATCCAGGCATCAAGAGAGTGGAAAAGGTGCAGCGAATGAGAATAGAGGAGATGGATGAGGAGAGGGTCAAGGAATATGAGGGTGCTTTGGCCATGCTTGGGAAAGAGGCACTCGAGATGAGGAGAAAATGAGGGGCTAGCCGTGAATATTTGAATTTGAACATGTGAAGCCACTGCTTTTGGTGTAAATGACGTGCAATAAATGCATGATACAGGGGCCTGGCTTTGTTGAGCGTAGTTGATGCAATGCAATTGTTGTGCTTTTCATGCCTAATGCTCCCGTGCCAAGAATAGAATAATGGAATCAAGATCGAAGCTAGACAATCTTTCTTCTTTCTTTTCTTTGTGATGTGGTATCGGAACCGTAGAGAAAGATGACGTTTGTTCACCGAAGATATGTGATTCAGAGCATCTTGATTTTTGAGCCGTCGTAGTACATGTGACGATACAGACCAGATTCCGATCAGCGAGACGGAGCGACTCGATTGGCAAAGATGGCGCTATTGTTTTTATTTTCGACGAGCAAAGATACTTAGGGCGCAGGTGAACTGGCGGCGACGACATCGACATGACTCGATTATGTATGAAAGTGAACGAGAGATGGATGGCTGTCCTGTGCTTTTTTTTTTATTCTCTGGCTTATATTTGTACATATGTTTGGTCGATGGGCTCTAGCCTGTATATATTGTTAAACTACTCCTTCATAATATGTATATTCTGGTAATTTTCAAGATCCGTCCAATCGTAATTTTCCCATAACGCCTCCGCAATCTCATCACGAAGGTGCTTTCCAGACTTTTCGCCAACAACCTCATCAGCTTGCACCGATTAATCTGTCAGAGACTTCCTCTCGGGCTCATAACCGTTGCGTGAAAGATCTTGCTCTCCTTCGGTGACGCCGTAGAGATGTGCAAGACAGCCGTGGTGATTGTCAGAATGCCGATTTCAACGCTGCGCGCGAGATCTGAGTTGGCTCCAATGCCACCGTTTCTGAATAAAATCACCCATGGCGGAGACTGCTGCGTACTTGTTCATCCTCGCCTGGGGTTTGAAGCACTAGCCGCTCTATCGTTGGCCCGAAACAGAGCGATGATCATTTTGTCGAAACTCCGGGAAACTACAAAGTACGAGCATGACGAGAAACGGCTTACAAGAACTTGCCTCGTGTCAGCCATGCCTATCCAGACGGGTACCACGTCACGAGTTTTTGTCTTTTTTTAAATATCGCTGGTAATTGTGAACAGTGACCACAACCCTCGAAGGGACCCTGCCAAACGGTACATACCCCAGGATCCTCCGGGTATGTATCCAACGTGTTGGTGTTGAGGTACTCTGTAGCAAACGCACAAATGACAAATCAAGTATGTAGTCTAGCTGCCAGAACAGGTACCCACCTAATCTACCCTTCATCAAAACGTGAATGTAAAAGAGACACTCAGTGAAGCCAAAAAGAGACATGACAAACATCAAAGAAAAATGGTGTAGCAATTGCACGTTTCGATCGTGCGGCCTCCGGGTTATGAGCCCGGCTGTGACAATGTTAGTCCCATGAACGGGTGGATGTGACGCGACCGTGGGGAGTGCGGAGGTACTAACCGCGCTTCCACTGCGCCAAATTGCTTGAGAATCCTTGGTCTGGTACAGATAGCGGTTTGTTGAGCAAGTGCAAACAAATAATCTTCTAGCAATTTGCCGAATAAAAGTTGAACCGTGCACGTGTGTGCGTGGATAGGGTAGGAAGAGTCACGCTGTAGGGTTTAAGCCGCGAATGCCCTCTTTGTCGGTTGGTGGGAAGTACCGAGACCCTAGACCTCTGTCTGCATACGATTCTTCGTACGTACTACCTAGGTACTCCGTACAATTTTTGTGTCTAAGGAATACCTAGGTATGTAACAGGCTACAGCCCATCACCTAAGTTCCCAAAATTATGTACAAGCCATCACCAGTTGCTGCGAGGCGATTACATATCCAGTCTTGATGTACAAGAAGAAAGAAAACGTCTATAAGTTCGTAGCTATGCGTGGTCGTTTTGCACGGCGGAACCTTCTCCTATGCAAGTTCCATTTCTTCCAAGTCATAAACAGTCATTGCTTGCTGTGTTTAACTGCATCACTTCCCGTATGTACCACCATATTTTGGTTGCGTGGAGTGATTTACTCACGCACATATGCACACACAGATGGAGAAAAGAGGGAAAAAAGGGAGTGAGTGAAAGAGAGAAAGATGAAGATGAAGATGAAGATGAAGATGAAGATGAAGATGAAGATGAAGATGAAGATGAAGATGAAGAGAGAGACACGGAAAGCCAGAGTCAAAAAGCAAATTCATCATACGGCATGCTAGCCCAACTCCCACGATTCACCCCACAGCTCATTCAAATTCAGACCCAGGAGCTCCAGGCTGGGATCCATATTGAACGGCTGGGCTTGGTCTCCTTCACCGAGCATCCACGGCGTGGCGGATGCGGCGGCAGGATCAACAGGAACAGAAGGCAGTGACGGTGGGAAGACGAACGGCGGAGCAGACTGAAAGGTAATCAATGTCAGTTTTTATTTTAGAAGTCAGATTCAGGGGAGAAAAGGGTCGATAATTTTAAACGTGTATATATTACAATATGAATGTACATACCTTTGACTGGCCGGACATGTCCAGTCCCGTCGCGCCGCTGATGAGCGCGCCACCCGAGTTGTTGGTCCCAGCATTGCGAAGAACATTCCTGATGCCTGCATTTGATTCTGACGCCTCAGCCGGCTCCTGATTATCGAGTAACCGGTGGTGGAGATTGACAAAGCGCTCGCCCGACGTCGACTTGGCCACCTCGGCCGTCTTGGTTCCCAGGTGAGCCTCGAGAAGGCCGAGTGCAGCACACATGATGGAGTAGCCCCATGGCTCATTGTTGCCGCACCGCAGCAGGCGATCTTCCTTCATGGCGATGCACTTCTCGATGAGCTTGAGCGTGTGGTGTGAGTTGATCATGATCATGTTGGTGGATCCTCGTGGCTGAAGCATTGTCACGCTGCAGAGGTTGATGGCCGTCGTGAGGGCGTCCTCGCGCAGGAAATTGAGCGAGCGGATGCCGTGCTCGTAGAGCTTGTCGTGCAGGAGGACAATGTCGCGCGCGGCGTTGTAGTAGATGATTTCCGAATACTGGTATTTGGAGTTCTGCTTCCGCAGCTTCAGATATGGCTGGTGAAGGGGGATGATGTATTGCCGTAGCTGTACGTGGAGGAGCGTGTAGGCAATGAGCGGGTTCTTGTTCTTCGTGGTGCTGCCCTGTACGCCCTGGACACCTTGAACGCTCATGTCCCAGGATGGGAGGGCGTCAATCTCGTGCGTCAGGTCGTTGGTGTAGCGTATCACCTGCTCGTAGTCAATCTCAGCCGACGGCCCCGTGAGCAGCCGGCTGAGCTCCAACCTCAGCGGTAGGCTCTGCCGCGTCAGATTCTGAAACGAACAAAAGGTGTACTCCGTGGCTGCTTTCGACGGTGGCAGACTGGTCGTCTCTTCATCAAAGTCCTCGTCGTCTAGATTACTCGGCGGATTGGTGTCGTAGTGGAGTTGGCTGAGTAGCGTGGGCAGGCCGTGATCGAATGAGGCCTGCATGTCAAACTCTTGCACCGTGTTCCAGATCCGCCGCCGCATCTCCTGGTTGTAGATGGTGATTTTGCCACCGCCCATATGGCTAGGCTCCCGGTGAAGACCGACCGAGATGCCATCTTGTATCAGAGCGCCCGAGCTGGTCCAGAACCTCTTCTTCTTGATAGTGTTGACGCGCTTGCCGAGGTAGAGCAGACATGCAATCTGGAAATGGATGAGTTTGCGGTGCTTCTGGCTCTGTCTCGACAGCCAGCCGTCGCATGCGATGATCCACCTCTCCGCCCAGTGCCTGGCATTGGACATCATGCCGATGAATCGGAACTTATCGCGCGTATGCACACAACTTGTCACAGCCATTATGGATAAGACGAGAGCTGTCATGGCCGCACTCCGATGCCTCATGCTGAGCGGCTGCCGCCAGAAGTCAGCATATTCTTTCCGGAACGTGGGAATGTGCACGATGCGGTGGATCTGCTCAAATTGGTCCAGATAGACGGAAACAAGAGCATCGGCCTCGTCCTTGGTGGGCAGAAGAGCCTCCAGCTCTGTATCCCGCTGTTCAAATTGGCTGTCCCGGTCCTCAGCACGGCGCTTGCGGTCTTTTCGATCGTGCAAAACAACAGGCCGTAGCCACTCGTCTGCCGTTTCTCTCATGAATGGACACAGACCCGTCAGCTCGACAAAGGCCATGCTCGCGTTGTGCGGACCAAAATACCGAGTGCGGAACCCCTTGCCTCGAAAGAAGCGAAGCTCGCCCTTCTCGCCCGCTGCCACAGTTGTGGCATCCAGACATTCCTGCATATCGGATTGCGGCGGTGGCAGCCCGTCGCTCTCGGTCGGGTTTTCGTCTCTCTTCGTGGACGGCGAGTCGGTTGCCGAGATAGTGCTGCCATCAAAAGAGGTCCCTCCACTAGCTCGCGTGATAAGATTCTTGATTTGTGAGAGTTCCAGTTCCAGTCGCCGAATTCTGTCATTATCTCCCCGAGACGAGAAGCTCGATGGTCCATCGCCGCTACTGCTGCCGATCCCTAATCTGCGCATATCCAGTGGTGTAAGGAGCGGCGGGATGACCGCCGGCGCAGTTACGAGCTCGCCGGTACGGGACTCGTAGCTGCACCGATCCGGGGTGTCACTTTTGATGCAGCGCTCACACGGGAAGCCTCTGTCGCAGGAAAGCTTGCGGCGCCGACATTCGAGACAGCTGAGGCGGACGCGTCGTCTCTTGCGCGATGGTTGCTGGTCACCGTCGCCTTGGGACCGCGAGGCTGCTGCGTCCGACTCTGGGCTGGAGCTTCTGTCCGTCATGCTTCTTTCTGGGTACCAAGTATGAGGGTGGCTTTTTCGATGGATATCTGTGCGCTTCCATTAGAGAGGCGATGTCTTGCTTTGCGGGTTTTATCCCAGTCACAAGCCAGTCAGCTGGGCGCGTCAGCCTTGACGTAGTCGTATATGTACTCGTACGAAGTCGAATAATCATCTGCTTATCAATCTGATCTGATAAAAGTCTGCACGGTAACGCCGAGCAGCGGAGTACGAGGGAGAGTTTGCGAGTGTTGCTGGTTGCCAAGCAGTTCTTGCAGTTCCCCGGGTTTAGACGTTCGTATTCTATTCCCCGGCTCGTGACTCCATGACTCGATTTCAATTGTCTCGGACGTCCGAGGGAGGCTAGGCTGAGTCCTGAGTCATACCGGAAGGTTGGTAGTGTGGCGCGCCGGATGAAATACATAGATGGAGACGCGATAGGTTCGCGATGCAAAAAACAAACATGGTTGACAAAACAAACGCGGTTGCAAAAAATATTACCCGTAGGTTGCATGAGCTTGCATCGAAGCCGAGATATGTATGAGATGAACTGAGGTACATCTGTTTTGGTGTGGAAATGGCGGGGCAGCTATGTACCTTTTTTTTTTTTTTGCGCAAGTCAAAGGGTATTTTGTTGCTCATTGTCCCCCCTTCCTTACAGGGGGGGATGAAATAATCAACCGCCCGTACGTAGCCAGTTCACCTATGTAAAGCACTACTCCAGCCTTGAGCGTATCATGGATCCATGCCGCTTGAAGCTTCACTTGTTTGAAGTGACGAGATGTATGAAACGCTAACGCTAATTTGAAGATGCAACTTGCGCTGGTAGAAACGCTCCTCACTACTCGTCCAAGATGCATCCGTTGCAGCGGCCATATTGGACAGAACGACTGAGATGATAGCGCAACATGACCAGCCTCGAATTATTCTCAATAGCAGGGTCGACCTTTCTTCTCCAAGACTTGCTCTCCTTGCCTCTTCCTTGGTCTTGCGCTCCTTGCCGGCCTGCCCATTGTGAGCCTCGTATCACTCACTGCCTCAAGGCTCCGGCTGAAGGAAGCGACGTCGATCTGAACAAGACTCATGCAGGTCACCCGAGTCTGAAGCCCAGCCGCAGAAGAAATCAACTGCCGACCACGGCATTGAGTCCATTTTGCACCACCAAGCGCAAGAAATACCTTCGTTCTCTGACTATGCGCAACATGACAGACTCTTTGTGCACAATGTCGCGGAGCTAGTACCTAGTAGTCTCTGCTCTGGACTGGCCGCCATGGACCTGACCTGAGCCCTGAGAACCTCTGCTTCTGTCTCAAGGAGCGCATGTATGGGGAAGCCCAAACATGATATATTCTATATTATGAAGCGCCCAGACCTCACTCAAGTCTAAACAATTGCGTTTGATGATCCATGATGGGCCCAATGTGGTGGTTTGCGCTTTGTTTTCGGCGGCTGGACTGGAGAGAATCACGCGGAATTCCCATGATTGCGAGGACCAATTGGAGGAGTCAAGACGAGGTAAGCATTCGACGTCAAAGGAATGTAGGTGATGGACAGGCAGAGCGTAGCGAAAAAAGCGTCTCATAAAGAGGTAGTGAGAGGCAGATATTGACGAGCTGAGTTTGAGAAACCCGAAGCTCTCCAAAACCAATGAGCGACAGCGTTGCAGGGTTCTGACACTTGAGTACCTTGAGGTTCGGATGAACATCACGCGTGGCGATTTGGAATTAGAATTGTGAAGACAGGACCAATCGTGCTCAATGTCGCTCTCGCCTTCGTTTTGCTAAATTTGTTCGTGTTGAACCCTTACATACCTGATGATTGTGCTGCACTAAGCCATCGAATTGTAGACTGACGTTGAAAGAGAAGCAAGGCGGAACTTTTGTTCCGGGTCAGCCTACCCGTGACGAAGCGGAAGGACTCAGGAGTCAGCACCGTTTTCCGACCGACAAGCTGACAGCCATTGCTTTCATCCAATGGCCTGACTCGAGAGTCGAGCGGCAAGGCAACATCTTCGACGCCCCCAAATTGTATCAACTTCAGTTTCGCCCGCCCCTTGATCCCAGGCGGTAACACACCAACCCTCGCCCCCAGTGTAGAACCATACGAAGACATACATGCTCAAATTTCAAACCTAAAAAAAAAAGACCACCACTTCTTACAAGCCCCTTGCCCCCCATGACCGCCAAAGATGAAGGCGGCGACGGAGCCTTCCGCCATCGCATCATAGCACACATGAACCAACTACACAGCCGCGAACTCACTCACTACCTCCGCCACTACCGCGGCCTCACCACACGCCAATCCGCCGGCGCGACGCTCGATGACCTAACCCTCCAAGGTATGCGAATCCGCGCCCGAGGCATCGACCACGTCGTCGACTTCAACCCCCCGCTTCAGTCCTGGACACAGGTCCGCCAGCGCGTCGTCGAAATGGACGCCGTGGCTCGCGACGGCCTCGGCATCAGCGACATCTACATGGACGGGTTTTACAATCCCGACTTGCTTGGCTCATTGTTCATGATTGGCGTTGGGTCCTACTTCATTTCTTCTGTCTGTCTGCCGTGGATAAAGCCCGGCTTGTTTCTCTGGAGCTTGCTGGATATGTATTTCCCCTGGGGGGCAGAGACCTTTCGATGGCTGGTCAAGATGATGCTCCTGCCTGTTCTTGGGATTCACATCCTTGAGCCGTTGTATTTTGATATGTCAAGGCTGCGGAAGCATGGCGTGCATCGAGGGTCGGGTCTTTGGTGGATGTGGATCGTGAGTTGCTTTCTTGAGGGCTTCACGGCCTTCAGGAGGTTCGATCGGGTAATTGCCAAGAGGAAGGCTGAGAAGGAGGCCAAGAAGCACTGAGTATGGTCCTCTGCACGGGACGTCGGAGTTTTGGCGTGAATGTCATACATAACACTTCACTCTGTTATTGCTCCAACGCTTTGGGAAGTGGGAGTTTCAATCTTCGTTACATGTTTCAATCGTTGATACTTTTGTTTGACTAGATGTGTCAATACTGACTGCTTTCACGCCTTCTATTTCTGCCATTCTGACTGCTACTACCAAAATCCGCATGTCGATACTACCCCTATCTCCCCCCTCATGCGTCCTGGTATCCGTCATATTCATCATAATTGCCATGCATCGCTTGCGTGCTTACCCAGTCCAAACTTGCCAGCCCTTTCAGAAACCGGTTCTCCAGGTCTCGTGCGTTCTTGTGCCAGTCGCATGCAAAGTCACATTCCGGCTCCGACGTTTCGCCAAAATACTTGCAAATCTGGGCATGTCGACAAGAGTTGGTGTTCTCGCAATACATAGCCAAGGCCTCCAAGCTGCGCAACCTGGCCGCTGCATTTGGCTTTTCCTTGCAGTCGCCCCGAACCATTCGCATTACCCTCTCCAAGTCTTCGCGGCTGTAGTAGAGGAAGCAGTAGCTTGCGTTGCCATCGCGACCGGCACGACCAGCTTCTTGGTAATATCCCTCAAATGACTTGGGGATGCGCCAGTGGACTACAAATCGGACATTGTCCTTGTCAATGCCCATCCCAAACGCTGTCGTGGCGACGATTATATCGTATCCTGCTTCATTGTTGATCCATCGACCCAGCGTATCCTCCTTTACTTCTTTGGGTAGTTTTGCGTGGAACGGGCGAGCCCCAACGCCTGCATCCCGTAGGGCCGCTGAAAGGGACTCGCACTCGTCTCGTGAAATCGTGTATATGATCCCAGGTACGTTCTCTACTCTTTCGCCCTTTGCTTGCAAGTCTTGGTTCCGAACTGCTGCTCGTCGTCTCTCATAGACCGCTCGTATCCATTTGAGGAAATCCGCAAGTCGATTATCGTCTTCATCTCTGGTGTAACGGATCTCCATGTGAAGATTCTGGCGTTGAGCACTCATCAGAAATGTCTTGACTTTGTCTGGCGTCTCATCCAGCTTCAAAGTGTGAAGCACATCTTGTCTAACCTGGGCATTTGCTGTCGCCGTCAGGCACATTATAGGCACGTCCGGAAATGTGTCACGAAACCACGAGAGTCGTTTGAAGTCTTTTCGAAAGTCATGGCCCCATTCTGAGATACAATGGGCTTCGTCAATGGCAATCCTGGCAAGTTCTCTCTGCTCATGTACCAACTGAAGGCGTTGCCGGAATTTGGCCCCAGAACACAGCTCTGGAGTGACATACAAAAGCCGGGTCTTGGGATGGCCAGTTTCCAGGTCCCTTTCAATCCTGATCTTTTCCGGATATGGGGTATTGCTGTTGAGTGAGCTGGCATCAATACCGATGGATCTTAGAGATTCTACCTGGTTTAACTGTTGTTCTGTTGAGCAGGCGGACTTTCAATGTCTCCAGATAGAAGCAAACATTGACTGACTGACCATGAGACTAAGAAGCGGGGAGACAACCAGCGTTACTTTGATAGGGCATGATTAGCCGGCGGCTAGGTCACTATCACGCATTTACTTGCACTGGCTTACTCACTGCCTTGACTGATAACAGCGGGAAGCTGAAAGCATAAGCTCTTGCCGAAAGACGTAGCTGCCTGGACATATACATCGAATCCATCTAGAGCCACCTCAATGATCTCTCGCTGATTTGGCCTGATGCCAGCTATGTTAGTGAGAGTGTCAGAGTCTTGCGAAAATTGTGGCGTAGATTTTGCTACACATCGCAGTCTTTGACACCTGGAATGGCCTCGTGGCTCCGCGCACCTGAAATCTTTCTTATTAAATTGCCGTCGAAGAGTGAAACCAATATCCGTACATGAGGCAGAACGTTGAAGGACCGGCATGGTACAAGGGCAATGAGAATCGTGAGGCCTGTTTGAACATGGCGAGTTGCAGTCTGGGTCAAAGTCACTCTATGGCGGCTGTCGAGACAGGGATGACTGATATCTAATTGGTCGAGTCGAGAACCAGCATGTTTGAGACGGTATTATCAATGTATTATTTGTACTGCGTGACAGACACATTCGACGGAAGGAACCTTGAGCAATGTTGGAGGCAAGCGCAGCCTTGAGCATCTGTCTTGGCTTCGACAAGTGGAGTTAGGTATCTATGTACAATTTACCTACTTGAGCTCTCGGTACCTAGTACAGAGTATCGGCTTCATCTCACCTAGGTACCTTATTAGGTAATCTACTCACGACAAGGCTGCGGCAACGTTACATACCTGCCTATATGACTCATGTGATAATCACCATGCAGGTACTAACGGAGAAAGTTCTGTGGGAAGCATACGGCCCGTTTTGCAAGTTACGAGAAGTTGCGGACTTTTCTTGGCGCAGCGAGGCGCCCTAGATGCCTCGATACATACCGGACGGGGGCGGACAGCATAAGCAGTCCGGATATGTATGATCAATCTGCACGAGCGCATTTGACAGCTTTCTCTCAGGAGTCAGTAAGACTAGAGGAGTAAGACTAGGTACATACAGGTACTCTGTACATATAGTAGACCCGATGCTATTGTGTTGTGCCCGGGTTGGCGTGACTCAGTCGACAGTCAGCATTGAAGGCGCCGGTTTCGCCGTTATCAACGAGCTAGAGACGCAATTGCCCCCCAGCAAGGCAGCAAGGAACAAATCTGTCCAGTGTCCACACAGAGGACCAGTTAAAAGTTACGTAGACAACCTGGTACATAGAGACCTGAGACCGGAGCCCGAGTCCGTCATCCAATGTTCGAGGCCAACGCCGCTCAGGAGACAACCAGACACAATTTACAAAGCTGTGCACCGTCTGCCCCCCTTTCTCCCCTCTCCGGCTCCTCTGATTGGTCGATCGGCCTCGATTTGCTGAGCCAGGTGCATTTTGTAGGTGCCGAGTCAGCAGATGTGGTCGAAGCCACCAGCGGCCAGACACTCCGCGCCTGATTGAACATATACTTCATCCCTTTCCTCGCCACCAACCACCTCCACCACCTTCAACATCATGATCTTTGTGTACGGAGCATCTCATCCAGAGTCTCGTCTCAGTCTTAGTCGACTTGAAGCGATAGCCTAGCCAAAGCCTCGAACTCCAATTCCACCTGCATGAGACCAGGAGGGCCCCGACGAAGGGTGAACGAGAGAGCCTCAAGTGCTTTCCAACACTAAGGAGCAGCATTGCCAAAATCCGTCGCGTCGGCGAACACCAACAATTCGTTGCTGTCGCTGTCGCCGTCGCCGTCGTCTTTCGTCATGGAAAGGCCTGATAAGACGTTCGCAGTCACCAAGGCATCCATACCAGACCATCCCGTCAAAGGCCGACGCCCGATTACCAAGTCCACTCCCACATCGAACGGTCCACCGCCACCGCTGCCGCCGATTCCCAACTCCAACTCTCGAAATGCCGCCTCCAATGGCGGGTCGTCGGCTTCAGGCCCGCCCGCAACCCCCGCACGAGTCATTGCTCTGGCTCGAGAGGCTATGCAGATGGCCCTTGAAAGCGAAGGTCCGGCTGTTGAGGCTGGCGCAGCGGGAACGGGCTTGAGATCTGGTGTCACACTCGACTTGAGCCGTAAGGGCATCGAGCATCTGCCAGAGGAAGTAGTGGTTATAGTCAAAGACCAGCTTGAAAGGTACCTCCTGCCGGATGCCTCACCAGAATGACAGCTTTGTCAGATTTTCTTCGGCTGACACGGTTTCACAGGCTTGCATTGTCACACAATCTTCTAACAAGCTTACCGGCGAAATTTTCTGAGTGTACATCACTGCGATATCTTAATATCAGAGGCAATCAGATGATAGACTTCCCCCTACCAGTAAGAGGAAGAACGGTACTTTGCATCCCGTCGGATCCCTAGTCTAACGCTTTGCATAGCTATGCGATTTGAAATCACTCGAAATTCTCGACCTCGGCCGAAATTTCCTACGAAATCTACCGCCTGCCATTTCGAAATTAACATCCCTCAAGGTTCTGTCAGTGCCAAGGAACCACATTCGCGAATTGCCCTTGTGTCTTGCCGACATGGGTTCTCTCCAAGTACTCAAACTTGATGGCAACCCAATCAGCTTCCCGCCAAGAGACGCCATTAAACTGCCAGCTGGAAGTCCGCCAAATGCCGGCACCATAAGAGATACCGAAGTCGCCGAGGTCGCTCTCACATCAACGATCAAGAAATACCTACGGCATGTTGCCATCACAGGACGCATGGAGGGTGAAAACACAGGGGATGACTCAAGTGAGGGTGGTGTTGAGCCGCAACGGTTCCCCCTAAGACGAGCCGCCAGCGGAAGGTTTCCCATCAAAGTGAACGGGGCCGACTTACCAGATAAGCGGTCTCCCAGTGGTAGTCACCGACCACCCCCGGTTCCGAACAGATCGCATTACCGCGGCCTCTCACAGCAAAACACAGCAAGTCGTCGCCCTGGTGTCATGCCTCTGACAATTGGCAGCGTCAATGAAAGGCTCCGCAGCAATTCTGAGAGTTTATTGCGAGCAGACCGTGGCCCGAATGGCCGTAGTCGACGCATGGGAATCGTGTCTAGGAAGACGTCTGAGCTTGGCACATTAGACGAGACCCATGCGAATAATCGGTTTAGCCATTACCGCGGATTGAGTCACGGCTCTGCCATGCAGGGTGCTCCTCCTGGCGTCAAGAGTCCGTCAACGCCAAGCGAGCAGTATCTCCAGCGTCCGATCTATGTCCGCCGGCTATCGGTTCTTCCAGAGCGCCGACGGGAATCCCAAGTAGTCGATCCAGTCATTGAAGCTGCTAAGGGGATCCTGTATTCGATTTTCCAGATTCATCCTATGATACAAATCCTGATGACGTTGACAAGCGATGGGTCCGCCAAACGGTCAAGTTTGGAGATCGTCTTTTACAATACTAACTCACATGTGGAAGAGCTAGAACAGGAGATTCAAAGGCACGATACAGCGTTACTGAAGCATGATGGACATTCTATGCGGGAGAATGAAAACGTATATCGTGCATGCCAAACGCTGGTCAGCGCCTATGGCCATGTCTGCACACTCTTGGCTGACAATATTGATACTTTTGTCAATAATGGAGACGCCCGATATATTCGTACGCTCCTGATGTTGCTTTACAACAGTGTCATGGAACTCCGTGTCACCTTGGCATCTATGACTGCGTTAAAACCGCAATCTCCACGCTGGACCCGAGGTCCGCCTGACACGAACGAAACCATGAAGCCTTACCAACGAGAGTCTTTCGCGATCCCAAACACAGATAGGACGGGGAAAATGCGCGGCAAACATGGTTCAGTCGCTCATAACTCCACTAGCCTTCGTGTGGCAACCGATATACCGGCGCACTACTCCAACGGACAGTACCTCACGGCCAAACTCGCCTCAGCAACCCCACGATCTGGTGGATCGAGTTCCTCCTCTGGCACCCGAGATCATGCCGTGGACCGTAAAGCAGAGAACATTCAATTTGAGAGGATTGTTGTCTCTCTGAAGAAATCAACCGATGCCGTTTCCCGCACTCTGCCCAATTACCTCGTTCAGCTTCAAGGTTGTCTACGAACGGCCATGCAGCAGCGTGTGCCGCTTGCTCATGCGCAGGATTGGAAGAGCTTGATTTCTGTCTGTGGGAACGCAATTAAACAGGCCGAAGGCATGAGAAACACGTTAGCGACGATTGATCTGAAGGACTTCAGCGTGCGGTCACAGCCTATATTCTGGAACCTCTGCCACAACTTCGTGCAGTCTTGGACCTCGTTTGTTCATAGCATCAAAATGTCCATCAACAGGGCAAGCATCCCTTCTGATACTCCGATGCGCCTCAGACCGGTGCAAGCGAGCATGAAGGAGACAGGTCTCGCCATGGTGCAATCCCCCTGGCATCACTTGCTGCCATCGTCTAGTCTCAATAGCAGCTTAGGCAGTCACTCCTCATCAAACAGTGGATCTCTTTCGCAAACACCCATCACTCCCCAGAGTGCTGCTCTTGGTCCAGCTCTGCAAGCTACCGTTTCAACGACTCCTCACAGTGCCTCCTTTGCAGCGGCCTTTCAAGGCAATGTCTTTGACCGTGCAGATGCGCTCATAGCCAATCCGGGTATTTCCATGTCTCGAAACGGAGCATCATATAGGGGTCATGTTGGGCTCAACTCACTGTCATCTATCTCCTCCATGTCGTCGTCAGATGGCAACAACACCGCGTCGTCGTCTTTCAGCCCAAAGACAGGGCTCGGCTTGGCACAAATGCATGGCAGTCGAGCTGCAAGTCGAAACGCAAGTCGAAACGTAAGTCGAAATGCAAGTCGAAATGCAAGTCGAAATGTGAGTCGAAATGTGAGTCGAAATGCGAGTTGAAATGCAATTCAGCGAGCGCAACCCCGGAAATAGCTTTGCCAGCAAGAAGCTGGATCTTCTATGTAGCTGCCTGGTAGTGCAGACTACTGCTGGGAATTGTCTTCCACCATGGTTCCAAACGACACAAGCACGTCAAGGCATCTTTCTTCTTTTCTATTGACGTTCGTCATGCCCCGCCACTGTTTCTCTTCCCTTTTTTTTTTTTTGGCGTGTGTTTCGCATAGCCCGGCGTTTTGGAACATCAAACCAATGAATGACCAGAGATGTTCATCTCAATGATCTCATGGAGTGAGACGAGTTTGTCTAGAATTAGTCTTCTATGTGTTTCCCTTTTTTGTTTCTGTTTTCTTTTATTTTCTTGCCGCTTCAATCTCGTCTCGGTACTTCTCCCGATGAGAGGTACCGATGAGAAGTACCACGTCAGAGTTCCAGACTGAGTGGTTGACTGCGTCCTGAATGGACCTGGCGTACAAAGCGCATCTTATTTGATTTTGAACATCGTGAGCCTGAAAGGTGATCTCACGGAATTCAAAGAAAGGGCCATAATAAGCGGGGGAATGACGCAGATACATTGTTTATTGGGAGCGATATCCGTACGTATGGGAAAGAGACGGACAGGACAGGACAGTATTGTTTTTCTGTTTTTCTGTATGATTTTATTGCCCGGAATGATAATGTGACTAGTGAGTTCTTATGCGCAGCGAATTGACTTTATTCAAGCTCAACTCTGATCAAGTGTGCTTTGACTCTCCATTGACGCACTACGTGCCAGAGACCGCGGCTGTCAATATTGTCTGAGGTTGGCGCGATGTGTTATATGGTGTATGGTTTTACCCCGCCACAAGCTTCTCGCTCGTCATTTCGCAACAAGGAGGACTTGCGTATGGATGGCCTTCTTGATCAGGTGCAATTGGGTTGAGCCAGTGTCAGCGTGTCACCCTTTCTCTTGACCTGGGGCCATTGACGCTACGCCGGCCTGACCCGTTCTTTGAGACTAGAAACTCTACACCTTTTGTCATCATTACCTTCATCAATCAGATTCAGCGTTGTCATCATATCGTAATCGTAGTCATTGCCGTCGTCATCATCATCATCATCATCATCATCATCATCACCGTCGTCAACAATAAAAAAAGATGAATCAAGTACGAGAAGAAGGAGACATGCATCACCTCCACATACCAGCCCCCCAGCTCTTCTCCTCATCCTACCCGCCCTACTCATCCTCATCTTCTTCTTCATCATCGTCATCACCCTCCCCTTCTTCCTCAATGGCCGCCTACCCACCATCCCCTCCCTCACTCTCCATGCCCTCCTCCTCCGCGCATCCTCCTTACACCTACGAGCACGCCCACGCCTCGCCCCCACCACAACCCCAGACGCCCCCCTCCCCCTCCACGCAGCACTTCGTCGCCGAAGCGCGCACCGCCGTCGTAGCCTCCATGGGCAACCTCCTCGACTCGGAACTTCAGTCCCGGGCAAGCCTTTTGCACAGCAACGCCATGGTTCTGGATAAGCAAGAGGGAGATGTGGTTCGCGCGACGGACATGTTGCGCCAGGAGCGGAAGAAGCTGGCGCGGGAGGCGGACCAGGCGGCGCGGAAGGTCAAGGAGGTGGGGGATGTACAGAATTGGGCGGAGTTGTTAGAGAGGGGTTTTTTGGTGCTGGAGGAGACGATTAGGCTGGCGAATGGGGGGGATGAGGAGGGGAGTGGGAGTGAGAGCGGGAGCGAGAGAGGAAGAGGGAGCTGTACTGAGGGTGGGTGGAGTGATGGTGATGATGATGGCGATGATGATGGCGATGATGAAGATGGAGGACGGGAGCAGAATCGGCTTGGTATTGGGCGCGGGAGGAGGAGTAGGGCAGAGATCATGAATGGCGTGGACAATCTAGGAAAGGGTCTGCATAATGGACGGAATGGGGTGATTCTGGAAGTTGGCAGGGACAGAGACTCTGCGGTATCATCGCAACAGAATGGGCATCTGGACGTGATGATGACTACGGCCACGGCCACAGACACGGACAGAGGGGGTGAGGATCTGATACCCGCAATGAGGGCTTTGTCGGAGTCCAACTATCCAGGCAAATCCTAGGAACGGGGAACGGGGACCGGGATAGGGGCGGTGGTGTTACTCCTGGGCAGTGCAGAGTTCGATGTTCAGAAACAGACGAGCTTCTCGACCGATAGAGGGGAAACACGGTGGTCAGGTGTGAGCATAGCGGGCGTGATGTTGCGAGTGTGATTTGGCCATCTTTTGGGTCTCGACGGCTGTTTTGGTCTGTTTTTGCCTGGCCTTGGCACATCTATCTTGTTTCGCATGGTCATGTTTGATGCATCCACAAACCTGGAACTTTGGCTACATGTCATGATAATAATGATGACGAAACGAGCTTGTTCCTTGACATTATAGGAGATGCATTGATGGCGTGTGCTACCTGTCTTTGAACAATAATTAATTCATTGTCGTCCCTTTTATAATTCTCGTCCTGGCCTGGATTAATGTGCAGAGACTCACACCAGCTCAATCACGGCGAGGTGGTTTCATAACTATTAGATAATAAACGACAGAGTTTCATTCTTTGCCCGTGTCATTCTTCATACACTCTTTTTCTGCGTTCAAGTCTTCCCCTACTAATTGTACGTAGCGTCCGCAGATGTTTGTCTGTTTGACCCCTTCTGTAAAAATGCTCCTTTTCCCGCGTTCATAGTGAGTCACGATGCCCCATTCCCCATGTGCTTTGTAAATCTATTTACAGAAGCCCAGGCAAGATGCCATATCGCTTCTTCTTGTATTTGTCAGGGAACTCTTTGCGATAGGCCATCTCTTTGCCCTTGGCCCACGTGTACATCTGAGCAGCGCCAATGGAGATGAATAGCGCGACTGACCAGTCCCGGGAGACAATAATGATGCCAGCCCACGCCAAGATCTCGTACATGTAGTTTGGGCAAGTGACTAGCGCAAAGCCGTAGCCCGAGGGGATCTTGCGCTCCGTACCCCCAGGAGATCGAAGAGAAGACAGGTACAAGTGAACCAGTGCGTTACCGGTTTCGCTGAACAGATAGAGAGCCAGTCCGACAAGATCAATCAGTGGTTGTTCCGCGCGAGCAGCCAACGACCTGGGGCTGTAAATCGACACGGCGCAGAGCAGACCGGAAATAGCCCAGTAAAAGAAGCTATTCTTGAAGATGTTGAAGACGGGCATCGTGTTGGCAGAGAATTTGTGCACAAAGAGCGTCTCCAGCTCCCGCTTGATAAAGTGTGCGACAATCATGCCAAAGCTGAGCCATTGGGTCGAAGACATAGAGTTGGCTCCATCTTTGTAGAGATATGGTCTTGCGGCTACAACGGCGGCGTGAAGAAGGATGGGTCCGAGATACTCGATGACGAAAACGGTCCTCCAAGCAATTTGGGGGCCTTCAGGCTCGACTTTGTTAGTTTGTGGACTGTGGAATTGTAGACTGTGGGATTGTCACCGATAAAGTTGAAAATACTAACCAAGGTCTTTAACAAGAACCTCTTTCACAGCAAGGACGTTGGGCTCGTCTGCAATCTTGGCCTTGCGGTTCTTCAGCGTCTTCTTTGTTGAGGGATCGAAAATTCCGATGCGGTTGAAGTCGCCAATCTTGGCCTCCTTGGCAATCAAGACCTTGAGATCTCCGATCGTAGCGTCCTCAGACAGATCCACGGAAGCGGGAAGCCTCTTGATGGGCTGCTTCGGCGCTGCTCATTTCGAACGTTAGTAAGTTAGGCTTTGGCTTATCCGCTAGGAGACTGAGTTTCGCGTAGGATGTGCGACTTGGAAAAGAAGGTTGATATGAGCATACAGCGATTTGTGAGTTTGATTGTCGTATTGGCCATTTTGGACAGACGACGGAGGAAACTCTGGTTCTGGTTAGAGTTCAGAGACTGGCGGACGATAAAGTGATAATCACGATTCTGCGCCGTTGGCAGAGTTGATGGCTCGAATAATCCCGAGTCGTCATCTTTAGCTCAAGTATGTATCTACCTAAGGGTACAGCCTCGGGGTACCTATGGAGTACAAACTACCTTACGGAGTACATGAGTGTGTAGTCCTTCGAGGCAGGTGTGTACTCAGGTATCTCCAAGGTATGTAAGGTATGTACGGAGTATAGGTACCTAGGTACAATGTACCTAGGAGGTAGGTATGCCCCCGGGTGGGGCTGAGTTTGTTAAAGCTTCAACAAACCGCACCTGCTGAGATCAATGATGTAGCCTGTAGGTATCATGTCTCCCTCCATCCATCTGCCATCTGAGTTGACCGGTTGCTTCCGTCTGCCTAAACCCATGCCCTTTGCCATGGCTCTTCGCTTGACTTCTTACTGCAAACCCCTGGAGGACGCCTGTAGACCAAGCAACATAGCTCTTGCCAAGCTGCATGGCAATACCAGCCCAACAGTCATCTTACCTGGCCACGACTAACGTGTTGACATTTAGGCTGTAAACCAGTTACATCAAGATATGGAGAAATCCAGGTGTCGCGTGTGCGCCCTGTTTGCTGTTCGCGATGAATTGCTCCTCTGACCTGCCTGCGGTGACTTGCTTGTTTGCCATCTGCGTTTCAAGGTGACCGGTCCTCCGCCAAACATGGAAAACGTGGACAACACGAACCATGGCTTACAAGTTTACAACGGTGCTCGGTGCCCGAATCCTGACTCCTGATTCACCTTCGACGACTGTGCCAGCCGGCAGCCCGGTGGCAGCGGGCTGGTGGCCGCTCTTTGTCGAAAGCGTTGTCGAAGAATTTGTGTTTTGCATTCTTTTGATGCCTCTGGCATCACTTGATCTTGGAATCAACCGTCATCGCCTTTGGCTCGTAGTCGCCTCGCAGCCGCTTGTTGCGTGCCAACACATGGAGCCCGACCCAAGGCTATAGCTTAATGCCTAGTCTGATCTGCCTCACCAGACCAGCTCTCTGTTCTTGTCCGGCTGTTCGCAGGACGCCATGTTTCTCGTCGCGTTCGATGCTTCAAGTGATTCCCATATAGGGAGTCTACGCCGCCGTTTATAAAGTAAAGATACCCGTTGATCCTCGCGAAATATCATTGCTCCAAGCAACGCACCAAGTCTTAGGCAGCCTCGTTATAGAAAGAACAGACGTCAACAACGATTCTTGTTCCGAAATCTGCACTGAATGGCCTACGAAACGACAAAGTATAGATGAATGTACTGCTCCTACTCTTCTGCCTCTTGTCGTCCTACTTCAGCTCAACTAACTGCATCTTATTCTTCCTTCCCCTCATCACTTGCATAGCAAATCAACCGACAAGAATTTCCAAACATGAATCCCTGCACGAACGAAATTGTGTCTCCTTTGACACAGATTGTGGAGGACGTGGAAGCTTCATCATCTGCGACCACGTTGGAAGAAAATGCTGGCCTATCTAGCCATGCAGGTATCCGCTTCGTGATGCCAGAATCAGATGAAACACATCGTGCGTTCCAGCCCCTCCCGTACGATATGGAAGAAGCTCTACTGCTTCTTCAGAGATCGCTCCTCGACCATATCACGTCAGACGCAGCTCTTTCTCGTGACCTTCGATTTGGATCACACCAAGTTTGGAGTGTGCATCCATGGTACAACCAAGTCATTGTGTCAGAACAGGATTGTGGTACGTTTCAGCAGCATCATGATGAGCCGTCGTCTGTCCTCCCGATGAACTCGCTCTCTGCCTACCTGAGCGGACTACCATCTGCTGGCACTGAGGGCACCGAAGTTGTGATAGAAAAGCCCTCAGAAAAGAAGCTTGCTCCCTGCAGACAAGTGATACAGGATCGTCTGCCCAAGCGATTCACGCAAGGCAAGGACGGAGCCAAAATCAAGCACAGAAAACTCGAATCCTTCGTTTCTCATTTCAAGCCTCTGGTGTGCACTCGCTCTAATGTCAGACGATACGCAATTGGCAGACCTTTAAGCAAGACTCGTGGAGAACCAGCTTCTGTTCTTGGCTTAACACGATTTCCCGGTCATCATGACTGTCGAAAAGCCTCTGACTTGAGTGTTGAAATGCTTTCGTCATCACCAAGCTCTGAAGTATCACCCGCTTCGGAAACTTCTACCCCGCGTTGGTCTGATGGCGCCCTGCCTTTCATGACCAAGGCCGCCATATCGCCAGACGTGCCAAATTCAGATACCTTGCCATTATCAGTCTCGCTGTGTTCGGAAGAATCCTCGATCTATGATGCCTCCTATCGCTTGCAGCATCCTTCGCATTTGCGCAAGACTGAAACATGTCGCAATGTCTGCCACCAAACCAGTCTCGAACAGCCGACTTTGCTACCAACTGAGGTGCAACAATCAATGAAGTTTGAGGTTGTCACATCTCTCATTCAGCCTTCCTATGAACTCAGGGAGCTGAGTCAGGATGACAATGGTCGGTCTGTAGCAGATCGACATATTACAGCTTCTGTGAGAATCACTCTTTTCGCCCCTGACAGATAACCTGAAACATCATTGCTCAGTCAGGCGGTAAGCTAACATTGTAGTTGGTAGGAAACCTCCAAGAGCCCAGCTGCGATCAAAACCTTGGACCCCGAACCTCTTCCTCCTCTCCCCAGTCTGCATATCTTGGCCAAAGAAGAGCCCGAAGCATCGAGACCCGAAGTTTCGAGCAGAGCGCGGGGACAGCGTAAATTTGAGAGCAGTACGTTTGCCGGTGTACGCCCGCGGCAAGATTCACAAGCACTCACCACGAGCATCGACCCATCACTGAGGTGGTTTCTCTCCACATCAGGAAACGCGCCCACAAGTCCGAGAGCGTTGTCAACACCTTTATCGAATAAATGCGCCTCCTATACTCTTCAGACGCCAGTTCCTGCCAGCTCTGCAAGAATTTTGACCGAACCAGGGTCATGGTCGCAATCTAAGCGATGGATGAGCCAGACGAGCAAGGAACGCATGATATTTCAAAAAGTGACAACAAACCTCTTCCACCTGAGCGCTAACAAGTCTCCATTTGTGCCACAAAGTCCAGCCGAATTGACCGCTTTTCGCGCGGAAATGGCAGACATAAAGAAGAGGCGACTGTCCCGGGAGGTGGGCTGGCGCATCGCAACCTTGGAGAGTAGACGAGCACGGTCTAGGACACCCGGCGAGAAAGCAGCAAAGCTCGTTCCTTTCCTTCTCGGAAAACGATTCAAGGACATGCTATCGCCAGTATTCGCAGTCCCAAGTTGTTTCGTGGAGCACATTTCACAAGAAAAGACTCAATGGGTGCCATGGCCATCGATGCCCGAGTTCAAAGACGAAGGAGATAAGCGATCGCTGAAGCATGGACGGCGTCTTCCATTACCAAGGCTTGGAATCTGCACTCTACCCATGGCCGTCGTATACGAAGGAGGTAACAAGGCCCCGTGGCAAATGAAGAGTGTTAAGATTGATAGTCGCTTTATCTATCCTGCGAGTGACTTTACTGAGCAATCCGACCTCTTCTCCTACGAGCCGCCTCTCACAGAATGCGACGTGCCGTATTACTTGCTGGAATCGATACAAGCCATGGAAGAAGAATTAGATGATTGACTTGGGTTGAAGCCGGCGCTTGTAAAAGGCCCAGCTGGATAATCTCGCCTCAACGCCATGTTCGAATAGAAACTGGAAAGAAGTTCTACAACTACGTTTGCAATCACTATTGCTATGATCTTTTTCGCGTTTGGCAAAACACTTCTACGTTATCATGGATATTGGATCATCATCATTGGATATAATTATTGGCAGCACAAGGCAAAAAGGACGTACCGCGAAAGAAAGAGCGAGAGGGACGGTCAAAAGACGGGAGAAAGAATGTGTCTGTATCAGGGAAACATGTAGCTATTAATCATTTTGCTAAGCGCGCTTTTCTTCATGTCTCGCTTATCCTTACTATGATGGGAACTACAAACCATGGTCGATTTAAATCAGAATGCACCGAGGCATGTTCAGCTTTAGTTGTGTACGAACGAGTGGTCACGAGTCACGACTCACTGGTAATGATGAATCCGACACTGTTGCTCCGCAAATGTCAAGGAGAAACTGGGAAGCGAATCCACCAGGAGGCTCACTTCAGGACAGGGGGTTGCAGCCAATTGCGTCGCAGCTTGGTGAGGAGTACATACATGATACACATGTACGGAGTACATCTTACTGAATAATATAATCGGCCAACGAACGATGCAAGATACCAGTCTGACTAGGATCGATTTGGGGCTTTGATAGGCTTCAATGGCTTGCATTGATGAGTCGGCATAATCGCGACGATTAACAAGCGATGAAGCTTTACCATACCTTCCTATGTAGCTAGGCCCAGTCTGTGACACGTGACCTACAGTAAGATGATATAGGCCCGGTTAAACCATTGTTCCGTGCTCTACTTCGACACGTGATACGGGCCACAACCACAATTTCTTATCTAACAAAAATGACCGCAGCGCAACGCCATCAACAAAACCCCTAAACTACGACTACACCTTAATTACTTCTTTCTCACACTCGTTGCCGCACACGGAGTAGGTAATCATCAGGTGAGACTTCAACACGGTCAATTCTAGCAAAGCGACTGAAAGAGCAGGGGATTGAGAACGATTGGTCTTGCTGTGACGACTTGTAACTTCGAATTCTCCGCGAGCGATGTTCATCTGCGTGTGCCAGAACCGAAAACGAGTTGCAACTCTCAGACTCAGCTCCTCAGTCTCTGCCTTTCTCATTCACGAGAGACGCTTTCTTGCTATGCCGCTGCTCTCTTCACCTCTAATATGTGTCGTCCCCCGCTAACATCTTTTTGCTTCCAGTCAGTCACCGCAAATATGGGTATCTCGCGTGATTCTCGACACAAACGCTCCGCCTCAGGTGCCAAGCGCGCCTACTACAGTGCGTAATGACTGACACAACCTTCGTTCTCTCCTCGATTTCTATACACATACCCTCGAAAGCCCGTATGAGACTTTCAAAGGTTTCGTTCTTTATACCTTTGAAAAGAATCATGCGTTCTGACCTATTCCAACAGGGAAGAAGCGCGCTTTCGAAGCTGGTCGCCAGGGTGCCAACACCCGTATTGGTGCCAAGCGTGTGCACACCGTCCGTACCCGCGGCGGTAACCACAAGTACCGTGCTCTGCGTCTCGACTCGGGCAACTTCGCCTGGGCCTCCGAGGGCTGCACCCGCAAGACGCGTGTTATTGCTGTCGCCTACCACCCTTCAAACAACGAGCTTGTCCGAACCAACACCCTGACTCGAAGCGCTGTCGTCCAGATTGACGCCGCTCCCTTCCGTCAGTGGTACGAGGCCCACTACGGTCAACCCATTGGCCGTAGACGCCAGAAGGCCCAGGCCGCCAAGGAGGGCAAGACCGAGGAGGAGGTCAAGAGGAGCAAGGCTGTCGAGAAGAAGCAGGCTGAGCGCTACGCCGCCGCTGGCAAGGTCGACCCCGTTGTTGAGAAGCAGTTTGAGGCCGGTCGTCTGTACGCCATCATCTCCAGCCGTCCCGGCCAGTCCGGCCGCTGTGACGGTTACATCTTGGAGGGTGAGGAGCTTGCTTTCTACCAGCGCAAGCTCCACAAGTAAGCGTTTTGTGTTACTTGTTACTTCCACCAAAACGAATGCGCTAAGTGAAAACTCCATGGTACGCTGGCTGGAGCGCTCATGCTAGGTTCGCCATCGTAGCTTGCTGGATGGCAGCAAGCAAGTGGCAGGCAGGGTCGCGCCATACCGGTCGGTTCGGCGAGTAATGTATATTAGCATATCAGACTTTAATGATTAATGACGAATGATATCCCTCAAATTTCAAATAGCTATTCTGCTTCATGACTGATTTCTCATATCGGTTCCTTTCTTTTCGCTTGTCCCACAATGAAACTTTCAGCGTGACAAGATTTACGGTACTTTGACTCGTTGCAGCTTACGCGAGAAGATGATCTAGGTACCATTTACTGTCATGTGGCCTTTCTAATTTTGATCCCACTAAGACAACTATTTCCTTGGTTGGCTGTCGGTCGGGTGGTCCCATCTATTGTGTTCCGTCCGACCCTTGATGTCCTTTTTCTACATACATGCCGATGTTATGGTATTGCAAGATTCTCCACCGTTCGGTTTTGAGGACATGAGGGAGGGGTTTCGCCGTATTCAAAAAGGCATTGCTGAGAAACTCAGAGGGCTCTTTAATTCAAAAGGGCCACATGTATCGGCTTGTCTACAATAAAGTGCGGAGGGATCTAACCTAGGACTTACAGAGGCACAGAAAGACGAAACCGGACAAATGGTTATCTACAACGTTCCGCAAATGCGCCATGAGGAATGCTTAGTGGTAGCTACCTTTGGCATCTTTTAGTCTTTTAGTCCATTCACATCCCTTCAGACTTGGCTGTCGACTCTAATCAATCGACAAAGTCTTTGAAGTTAATTTGTGGTGAACATAGGTACAGTAGATATGTACATAGTAGGTATGGACTAGAGATGAACATTGAAGAGGGCGACGCGTTGTACCTGCGCCGCTGCGGGCTGCAGCCCCACATCACGGATCGAACTCACAAGGTAAAGCCCATGGTTAGCACGTGACCTTGAGGCTAGAGGTAAACCCACAAACCACAATTTCCGATATGCGAAAAAAGTTCTATCTTGCCTCACGTCCCACATCCGTCGACAATTTGATTGCTTGGTCCAGCATAGCCATCAGGTAAGACCTCAACGCGAACAAGCTTAGCCGACTGAAGAGAGAGACAGAGAAGGAGATTGGGAACGATTCATCATTTTTTCGACGTTGAATTTGAAAGCGCGGCGGGCGATCATTCGAACCTAGGGGTGTCAGAAACGAAAACGTGTAGCTCATTCGTCTCGGAAGGGGAAATGCTCATTTTTCTGACTCAGCTCCTGGATCTCTCCGTCTCTCTCTCTCTTTCTCTTTAAGAGACTTTCCTTTGTTACGCTCTTGCTTCTCATCACCTACATGTTGTTAATGTCGATCGCTAACCTCGTCTTGGTTCCTCTAATTAGTCCTCGCAATCATGGGTATCTCGCGTGATTCTCGCCACAAGCGCTCCGCCTCAGGTGCCAAGCGCGCCTACTACAGTGCGTAATGACTGACACAACCTTCGTTCTCTCCTCGATTTCTATACACATACCCTCGAAAGCCCGTATGAGACTTTCAAAGGTTTCGTTCTTTATACCTTTGAAAAGAATCATGCGTTCTGACCTATTCCAACAGGGAAGAAGCGCGCTTTCGAAGCTGGTCGCCAGGGTGCCAACACCCGTATTGGTGCCAAGCGTGTGCACACCGTCCGTACCCGCGGCGGTAACCACAAGTACCGTGCTCTGCGTCTCGACTCGGGCAACTTCGCCTGGGCCTCCGAGGGCTGCACCCGCAAGACGCGTGTTATTGCTGTCGCCTACCACCCTTCAAACAACGAGCTTGTCCGAACCAACACCCTGACTCGAAGCGCTGTCGTCCAGATTGACGCCGCTCCCTTCCGTCAGTGGTACGAGGCCCACTACGGTCAACCCATTGGCCGTAGACGCCAGAAGGCCCAGGCCGCCAAGGAGGGCAAGACCGAGGAGGAGGTCAAGAGGAGCAAGGCTGTCGAGAAGAAGCAGGCTGAGCGCTACGCCGCCGCTGGCAAGGTCGACCCCGTTGTTGAGAAGCAGTTTGAGGCCGGTCGTCTGTACGCCATCATCTCCAGCCGTCCCGGCCAGTCCGGCCGCTGTGACGGTTACATCTTGGAGGGTGAGGAGCTTGCTTTCTACCAGCGCAAGCTCCACAAGTAGACATGTTTTTTTGCGTTATCGTTTTTCATTCGCCTGTCTCGCTCTGCCCATGAATCAACTACCTCGTCTTTGAGGGCAGGGCCGAATGTCTTTCGGGGTGTATCAGGGGACATTTCTGAAAGAGCCTTTCACTTCAAAACAAGCCATGGACTTCGGCTCGTCTATAGGGACTGCGGAAGTAATTCAAAATATAAAACAAGTGCAAAAAAAGACGAAACAAGACAAAACTTTGCGCTGCAAATGTGCCATGACGATTGTGATGTCTTCTATCAACATCCTCTTTGTCTTATCATCCGCTTGCCCATCAGCGTTCTCTTTTCAACCTCCTTCTCCGTTTTCCGTAAACCTCCCTTCTTCAAATTCCCCTTTTGTGCTGCTGCGTAAACACCTGGTACCGCAACATCTCCCATGATATTGACAAAAGACAGCACCTCAACCTCTTTTCCGTAAATACAAACAACCCACTTGTAGGAATCTCACTTCTCACGTGCGGTTTCGTTGGTGCTAGCAAGTCAATGCGTTCCAGAGCTAGATAGACCTCTCAAGAGTGTAGCCCTGTCATAGTCATCTCATCAACAGAACCTACGCAGCGAATCTCTTCTCTCATGCCCTAATGATACATGTATTGTATTTGTCTTTGCTCATATTCACATTGACCCTACTACCGTTATCACGTCTATGTAACAAAAACCCGAGCAGCTCCTCAGCCATGTAAGTCGCACCCTTCTGGTTTGTCCATCACCCCTCTTTTCTCTTACTTCTTTTCCTCACTCTTTTCTGAATCTGGCTTGTTTCTGTTCTACCTTTTCTCGGACACTCCCGTCTGAATATTCAGACAGCCAGGACCAACTCACTAAGCGATGACGTTGTGAGAAGATGAGACGTTGAGAATCGAAACACGTCGAGTATTGGGGCTTGAAGCGCATAGAAAACCTCGCAGCGATTAATTGCCTTTACAATCCGACCAAAGCTCATGATCTAATGCAAGATTTCCATGATAGAATGCACCGTCTTAGAATCAGGCAAATTGGCGCTTGAGGTCCGCCCATTTCCGTTTCAGCTCTTCGTGCTGAGAATCAATCTGAAGAAGAGACAAATTGTTAGTTGGAAAATTCCAGAGTAGAGGCCAAGGTTTTAAAAGAATGTCCTCCGCTTTGATCACATCACATACCTCGGCATAGCGCATCTTGGTCTGCACCAGCTCTTCCTCAAGATCAGCCAACTCCTTCTCCACCCTCTGATTCTCCTCATGTACATTTGCGTTGCGCTTCATCAAGTCATCTCGTTCCATCTTCCAAGCTTCTTCGATTTCGACGGGCTGTTTCTCAATCACCACCCTCAACTCTTTGACCTGGCCCTTGAGACTCTCATTCTCATCACGGAGCTCCTCGTTCTCGACTTTTGTATGTACAAGCTCAGTGGCGAGGGCTGCTTGTTCCGTATCGCCCGCTTGGACACGAACTTCGAGCTTGCGTAGTTGAACGGCTAGGCTTTGGTTAGATTGTCTGAGATCATGCAATTCTGTCTCGCGGCCTTTGTCCGCCTTTCTCTTCTCCTCCCATTCGGTAGTAAATGCCTTGAGCGTCTCGGGGGTGATCTTGATTTCGCATGCGTCTCGGACAAGCTGGTCGGCTCTATATACCTCCTTGTCCATGCTTGAGCTGGAGCTCCCAAAGAAGCCATTCTCCAAGATGCTGCCCTGACTGGGATCTTTATCGATATAGACATCAAAGAGCTTATCCTTCAGATATGTTGTGAGTTGTTGCATATCCTGTAGTGCCAATAGCGTTGCGGCGTTCTTCTGCATGAGTGCGATGCCGAATCGCAAAATCGCAGACAGACCCTCTGATAAAATCAAGTCGTAGATACGGAGGACCAGTTGTAGGGGGAATCGGTAGGCAAAGAGGGTTAGAAACCATTGCGTGGCGTACAAATGAGATGAAATGCCTCGCCGATGCAAATGACAGTACAGGGCAGGCTCCAAGTCTTCTAAGAGTCTTTCAAACTGAAATAGATGCAGATGAAGCCCAGGCATATCCTGAATAAAAAGATCGCGGAGTTTGTATTGATGCATCAGTCGAACGAGCAAACAGAAGGCTTCATCCTCTGACATGTTAAATAAGAGTGGCATGATTAGAAAGTTCATGCCCTGTGCATAGCCAACGCCGTCGTCGAAGAGCGCGTACGCTTTACAGACGCCAAATAAGCCATCTTGGAGTCCAGCGGCTGCCGCGTATTTAGAAAAGCTGGTTCGAGCGCCGAGGTCGCGTCGAATGAGCTTCTCAAGTTTCTGGACGGTGGCTGCATCCTCCTTTTGTCTCTTCTTTTTCTCAGCAGCAACTGCAATCTGAGCCTTGGCAATCGCTTCCTGACTCCTATCACTTCTCGGCGAAGTGTTTCCATTGGCCATTGACTGGTTAGAGTGTGTCGAGGATGCAGAGGACTTCACGCTACCATTGGTGCTAGCAGCAGCTCCTTGATTGCTGATGGAGCTGATAGTTGTGCTGCCGCTGTTTCTTTTCTCTTGATCGGTTCCCCGAGCGACAAGATCCTTGTACAGGGCCTCGAGGTGTTCATTTTTGCTCTGGGCAAGGACTTGCCAAATGACTCCTCGGATCGCGTTGGGAATCCCTGTCGCAATGGCTCTATTCAGCTCCTCCGGACTGGTACGGGCTACCGCTGCAGGGCCCTCGTAGACAACAGATTGCCAAATATCCCAATCCACGTGGCTTTCTTGCATCGCCGAAGGTCCAGCTTTGACACCAGACGCAGTGCCAGGGGCTAAGTCGTGGTTGGTATCCGGCACTGTTGACTGTTGCATCTTGTCACCTGGCAGCGTCGCAGAGATGGGACTGGCCAGTCCGAGGGCATCCCCTTGACCGTCATCGTCGCCAGAGGTCAAGTGAATAGCTGTTTCTTCACGCATCCTCAAGGCCTTGAATCTGTCCTTGAGACTATCCCGCTGCGAGCCACTGGCCCTATTCACCCCGTCATACTCCTCGTCGAGCTTACTGAGCATCATCTCTGGGTTGCCTGTCAAGGTCGCAATTGAGCTGACAGTGTTGCGGCGCCCTGTGGTCTGGATCGGCGGAGAGCCCGAGTCTTTGTCTTTACTGATGGAGTTTCGTGACAACCAGGCAAAAGGACTCGTGAGCTTTCGAGTCGGTGGGCCGGGATGCTGGCTTGTAGGGGAGACAACAGTGTTCATCGATGGCACAGGATTTTTTGACGGAGACTCGGCTGAAGGAGACCAAGGCAGAGCTGGGAGGGCATTCGTGATGCTGCTCAATGACATTGACTTGGTGGAGACGTCTTTTTCTGGTGGGCTCGGGGGAACTAAAAATGCGTAAGCAACGTCGGTGTCTTCTTTGTTCGCAACGTTTGCATTGGCTATACCATCTATTTCTGTTGAATTCTCGTCGTCCAGATTCACGTTATCCAGATTCGACGTGCTTGAGATGCGGTTTGAGACGGGCGAAGAGGCTCGAGGGGAACTTTGCCGCGACTTGGACCTGGACCCTTGAACAGTTTGGCTCTCGTTATCAGAGTCCTGGTTGTCTGTCTTTGTGTCTTTGTCTTGAACCTCGTCATTGCCTTTCTCGTCTCGATGGGGCTGGTGCTCGGGCTGTGGTTCACCCCGTGGTTTGGGTTGTGGCAATGGGCTCTTGTTGAACGAGGCGGATCTCTTTGTAAGCGATCGCACGGATCTTGCATCAAGTGTGTCTCCAATATCGGCTGCATTGTCAATGGCGTCTTCGAATGAGTCCTGCTCGCCGCTCTGCAACGAGTCAGCACATCAGCACATAATTTGAACATGCCTCGTGGCCGGACGAAGTTATTGCAAAGAAATGGAACGCACAGTATCCGGAGCTGAGCTGCCTTTCGAGGATGGCCTCGACTTCCCGTCCTCGGGAAAGCCAGATGTGGCACCGTCGCCGCCCTGCAGCGACATTTTGCCTCACGCAAATTAGGTGTGAAAGGGGGAAGCGCCTGTCGAATCACAAGATCGAGAGCTGATGTGCTTCAGCACACAGCCATCAGCAGCAAATCAACGGCTATAGAGGTCGGACCAGGACAAGGGTCAGAAGGGTCGCAGCCTGGAGGAGACGTATGCTGCTCCGTAAGTACTTGGCGGCCAAGAAATGATGGCGAAAGTAAGCAAGCAGTTGAGCTGCGTCGCACAGCGTCGCAAGCTGAGAATGGGAGAAGAGAGATCGAAAATGCAAGTGTAGAGAATAGCAGAAGGGATGATTTGGTAGAAGATAAAAACAGACGAGCAAACGGCGCCCTTGAAGTGTGTTCCCTCGAGTGCCCCTTTGGAGTGTCCTTTTGCAAAAAGCCGGCTCTGTGGAGCGGAGGGCTGTACATAAGGGGTTTGTATAATAAAGGCAAGGGGGGCTTTGTTTGTGGCGCCAGTCGAGACGCCAGCCTTGTTGCATGAACTCTGTTGTGCGGAAGCTCCAGCAGACGCGACAACTTACAATGAAGACTACACATTAGTGGATAAGACAAGCAACAAACTCATAGACGAAGACGAGACCTCGGACGTCTCGAGACATTGGGTTCAGCGCGAGCTTGAGCATCATAGGCAACGGGCCTTCGGCCACGAGTATCACGATTCACGACGCACGCCCGAATCCCGATGATGCTCTTCACATGAATGATGAGACTGCATCTGGACGCAGTCCCTTTAACGGTCTTGAGTCTTGACCCTCACTTCAGGTCACTGACAGGGATTGCAGCCAATCACGTGGCAGCATGATGAGGGGTACATAGGTAGGACCTACCTACTGCACAATTGTTAAGACCGTTTCTTCATCGGCGTCCCAGCCTGCCGGAGACACATTGACGGCACTGTTCGCATTTCTGGCATTGGCATGATGCATTCCTGTTCCCTGTTCCCTGTATCGTAACCATGCGCTGCTGATTGGTTATTGCATTCCTGCAAACAACTTCATCTCCGTTGCTACTTTAGTACGCCCGCTTCCTCCTGATTTCCTCAAGGCCTAGCAAGTAGGCTTCTCGTGAGTCGTATGGCGTCCTTCGCGCGCGGGTCTCCAAGCTCTCTCCAGGTCACTGGAAATAGCGCCCGATTCTCGAACCTTACTTAGTCCATCATGGACTGTGTCGTGGCTCATTTTCTCGGACGAGATGGCCGACTAGGTAATTGTAGCGGCATGATTAGAGTGAGCGGAGGCTATACCTATGTTACATAGCCCATCTGCCAATTGGTCTGTCTTGTGCATACAAGTGTAGTCTGCTTGCCACAACATTCTGGGGCAAGCTTCTGCTTCTTACTATTCCCGTACTCTGTACGGAGTAGAGCTGTAATAAACTCTACATGACTGACACCTGCACCGAATTTACCGAGGCCGAGTTGCGTGCGACTTGCTGATGACGCCGCTGTTGTTGTTGTTGTTGTGTATTACACCCCTGCGTCCCAGTTTTGGGCATATTAGGGTGTGCAGGGCTAATCCCCGGGTAAGTGTTCTACTAAGTACAAGCCAGACCTCCCCTAGAAACCATCCCGCATGTCGGTGTACAACAATCGTCAACTTCCCTCCTGCACCACACGCCAGCTTTTGGCGCTGTTAAGGATTGCACGATACGTACACTGCAACACTAACATCCACGAATTGAGGGAAACCCCCTCCACCCGCTTGCGATGGCAACGCCGCCGCAGGGAGCTGGGAACTCCGACGACCTTCGCACTCCTGTGAATGCCACGCAAGACGCACAGGATGCCCTGGTTAGCGATTCTTACCAATTCAACGTCGATGACTTTCTCGGGCTGCGCTCGCCCGACCTGATTTATTACGACGCTGCCCAACATGGCAGCAGCAAAAGTCCAACACCCGCAGCGCCTGTGAGCACGCTGCCCGATAGCCCGCACTTTCAGTTCTCTGGCAGCAAACCGGGTGGCCGTCGGCCAAGACGCCGACCGGCTCAACCGCGAATTAGATCACGACCGCGCGGTCAAGTTGAGATTGTTCCGCGACATGTGCGCGGCCTTTGACCAAGTAGCCGCTGGTTTTGCCTCCGGT
>SRPQ01000440.1:0-19791 GCA_018360075.1 Claviceps cyperi
CCTTTCCCCCTCATAGCTCGACAGAGATAGATAATATTGAGTGCCTGTTCGAACTCACGTTCACAGCCATTTCGTGACAGGTCTGTCTTCTTCGAGACATCACCTTCTCACTCAGTCTGCTTGAACATGGTCCTGAGTAATGAGTAACGATAAATCTGATAAATTGCGAGGCATAGTATTTGCCTCGACAACAAAATGTAACTTCGACAGACAGGCCTTGCAGACACTGTCTTTCCCAATCAAGGGCACACCAACAGTTGAGGATGTTGCAACTTGCCAATTTGGTCAACAGAAACGGCCTTCACCGGTTCAGATTCCACGCTGACGGTCAAGGTTGTAGGTTTTGGGCTCGCACACTTATATCCCATCTCGTAAAAGAAAGCCTTATCGAACCTGGGTGTGCCGATCAAAGGTGGGCCGATGCAGCTTACTACTACATCGACCCTTCGGGACGTGAACTCAGGGAACTCAAAGAGGGAATCTTTGTGACTTCTATAGAGAGCGTATGACCCATGAGGATCAATCATCAATGTTTGACTACGTTGGATGTAGCGGACAAATAGTTACTGACAAAACGCGCAAGTTCACCTTCAATACTCTCCCTCACGTGCTTCGGGATTTCCAGGCTTTTTGTTCAATGTTATTCTCTTCGAAATCATTTCGCGCTATGTCAAGGTGACACAATCTTGAATCCGGTCGGCTGCATGAATGATCATCACACGATGACCAACAATAGCGCGACGCTTGAATGCTATTGTGTAACAACTCACTAGGGCTTCAATTAACTTCATGACAATGTTTTGAATGTATCCATTCAAAATGCAATAATAGGCGGCAGGCTTTGCAGGCTGAGCTCTTTAAGGATCTCGATTCTCGGTTTCTAGAGGCTTCAAAATTCTGGCTTCGCTATGAGTTCTGGGTCCTGACTCCTTGGGAAGCCTGCGCAGCGCGCTTTTGAATACACAATGGCCTTTGACGGAGGTCCGACTCGCCGAGTGATTCCTTGTTCGAGGTTGGGACTTGTTCTTTGCTCCGAGTTTTGGCTTCTTGGTTATACGAGCTGACTCTTGTCTTCTTTTTTGTTGCCTTCGTTCCAGGAAATAACGCCGTCCGGTGCCTAGCTCCTTTCAAATCCTTTGTAACTTGTTGACAGTTGTCTGAACTCTTTATTCCGTGAGGTCTGACTCTTAGCCTCGTTGTTGCTTAAACTCTGAACTTTTTCTTCTTTGTTAGTGTTTCATCAGCTGTGACGCTTCGCTACTGAAGGTTCTCGGGCCATAACTGCAACTGCAAGTGTGGCAATGGAGTCTGGACATATTATATTGATGCCGCGCCGGGGGTAACGCACAACGCCTCACGAGACAATGTCACAATCATTACATACCTACAATGTAACTCATGTGTCACTAATACTAGTAACTACATGCAACCATTGACGCCCGGTATCCACACAAGAGAGACCTCAGTCACGGCGGGCGCTACAGAGCTGAGAGGCATGCCTCGAACAAATGAGCAAACCAGCTGTCAGAACTCCCGATTCGTCCGCTGCGCCAAATGCACGATCATGGCATAGAGACTGGAAATCTTGAAGCACATTGAACAAAGAACGCAGAGCTATCTTCATGTCTTGAGTGGGATTCTTGTTCGTGTCATTCCGCACAGGTGACAGTATTTATCGTCAAGGGAGAATGATGTGCATCTGCCCCTTGGGAGTGTTCCGGCTGACGTTTACACGGCTGCCCTCAAGCGGTGGACAATTCGATGCAATTGAAAGGCTATTTGAAAGGCTTGCCATCCAACCAAGCTCGTGCCATGCTATTTCGAGTGTCGTTCCAGGAACACGATCCATGATGCAGTAGAACTCATCGCCATGAATCATTCGATGAAAGTGCGAGACTTGCATGCCAAGCTAAGACACAAATTTCATGGCACTCACAGCATCTTCCAAGTCTTCCCGTAGAGCCTACATATCCCTGGCGAAATACTTTTCGGATAGTGCCACTGCCCTCCCAGCAAGTGGTAGGGTGGGAACAGAAGTGATATGATTGTACAGATGTGAATCCGTGTAGCTGGAGACTTTCTCGTCGTCAAAATTGATTCCATTTTGATGTTTTTGTGGAAAAGGAAAAAAGGACCACGCGATTCCGCTGCTCAAAATTACGGCTTCTTCGTGTAGTGTCGTGCAGTATCGTGCAGAATCGTGCGCCATTAATGTATCCATTGCGCAGTATCCCCAAGTCGCGCGATCCTCGGGGCTTACGGAGTAAACGCGAGCTCATCGAGCGCTGCATCAGGATCATAGCTGCAGCGGATGCTTCAAAGTTTCCTAGAAAACAAGTTTGAAATTTCGAATGCCCGTCCGATTATTCACCCTTGAAGTTGAAGCATAGGTAGGTAAGTAGTATGTATTGTACGGTACCAATCGTCGGACGGATGGTCACGTGTTTAGTCATCATTTTTCTGCGCAGAGTTTGTACCTCTGTACGGTGCACGGCCAGGCATAACGTTGGGCCAATCACGTCGTGACTCGTGGGTCTCTTAGGAAGTTCCAAATTCCGACCAACTTGATCAAGGAACGGAGTGGGTCCCGTCCTCAACCCGCGGGTTTGCCAGCGCGTAAGCTTCGTCCAAATTCGTCGTTCCTCCACGGTTATGAAATACAGATCTGCGGTCTACGGGGGTCTACGAATTTCTCGCGGTTGTTCACTCAGTATCGGCGTACACACACGACTTCGAGCTTGACCTTTTACGAAAAAAATCAACTTTCCATTTTCTCACTGTGGGATCTCAAATTAGCCTCTGCGCATGGCCTCTTCGTTGCCAAAAGACAGCAAATGATTCGTGCCGCTTGCTCTTCCTCCCATTCTCTTTATTTGCGCCGAAATCTCCTTTTGCGTGTATGATTCGTAGAAACTTGCGCCTCGCTCCGCCGTCCTCGTCCCTCGCGTCTCGTGGTAACCTCGTCGATCTTCGAATCGGGAACCCAAAAAAAGGGGGTGAAACAACAAGAAAAAGAGAAGGAAGGAAAGGAACGACAGACAAGAAGGAGAGGTAGAGGGGGAAAAGGCAGCAAGCGCCATGAGCTGGTTCACGATGCTGACGGGCTTCGCGGCGCCCTTCTTCATCATCATGTCGCCCATCATTTCCTACGGCGATCAGATCGTGGCTATGCATCGCAGCAAGACCAGCGCTGGATTCTCGCTCGATATTCCCTTGATCATGCTGGTAGCTTCATTTCTCAGGTACGCTGCAGGGTTCTGCCACTCGACTGTGCTAATCGGGGCGCAGCACCATCTGCGCCTTTTCTGGCTCTCCGCTAACAAAGCGACTATAGAATCTTTTACTGGCCGGGCGCCAGGTTCGATAGCAGCTTGCTGGTGCAGTCGCTCATCATGGTGGTTGTGCAGATGATGCTGCTCAAGATTGCGCTCGAGCATCGCCCGCTGCCTGCGACCAAGGGTGGTAAAGGAAGCGCACCTTTTGCTGGCATAGAGCGGGAGGGGTCACTTTCTTTCCAGAGACCGTATAATTTCTGGCGATGGCGATCGCACAAGCCGTAGGTTCCTTTTCCCTGCATCAGGCGCGTTCTCCGAGCAAGCTTGTCACTTTTCTTTGCTTCGGCATGACTGACCAACATGGTATGCGAATAGGTACTGGCATTTCCTCCTCTACCTCGTCGGCGGGCTCGTCATTTGCCAACTGATCCTCCGGCCGATGGAACCCCTTTACTCGGCCTACTCCGTCTTCATCGGCTACCTCGGGCTGTCCATCGAAGCAACACTGCCCATCCCACAACTGCTATCCAATGCTCAGTCGCAGTCCTGCAAAGGGTTCAGACTGTCGGTCCTAGCTAGCTGGATCGGCGGCGATGCCATGAAAGTGTTTTGGTTCTTCACGTCAACGAGCGCCATCCCCGCGGCGTTCAAGGTGTGCGGCTGCTTCCAGGCTGCATGCGACTGTCTTTTGGGCGTGCAATACCTGATGTATGGGGCCGGGGACAAGGAGGCTGTTCTGAAGGAACACGCGCTGGAGGATGCGCACTGGGCGCGCGGACAACGGCCCCACGCACGAACGATATCGTCATCGAAGCGAGCAAACGGCTTTGGTGAACCCGAGTCGGAATAGGGGCCCGTCTCGGAGCTGCTTGTTGGCTGGCTGCGTGGCCGCGAACCGAAACCAACTGGCAGGAGGAGCATTTTCTGATGGCGTGTCGGCGTGTGGGTGTGGGATACGAATATGACTATGACTGTTGCGAGACCAGATCGAATAAGGGCGATGAGGTCCAGAGGGCATGCTGACGCTGTACAATATGCACGTTCGGGTACAGAGAGACGATAAGAACAGACGGAGAGGGAGAAGGCGGGAGGAGAAGAGGGAGAGGTTTGGAACAAGCACAGGAAAAAGTACATTCATACACCCACGCGCACTGCTTGGAGTGGGTGCTACGCAGACATGCATCTACGACGCTGCGTTACCATAGAGCGGTCACCACTTACAAGCCAAGCACCGCGGTCGGTCCCGATATGAGGGGGCTTATCAAGTCTTCCCGAGCACACATATATATTGTAAATTTGTAATAGAACAGGGCACCTTGACTATTCAGTAGTAGTGGTCGGCTATTTAACCTTGAGTCAACTGATAGTGAATACAAGGCGTCTACCACTGTGCACCCGTTTGATAATTCCAGATGTTTTGTGCACATTTCTCACAATGTCCAGATCTTTTTTTTTTTCATTTTGTCCCGCAGGTCGAAATGCCGGCTGTCGGTGCCGGATGTCGCTCGCACAAGCCCTGTCTGGCAGTCTGGCACGCGAGATGCCCAACCCCCTTACTTTTGGTACGACTTCACGACCATCCATGCAATGCAATCCATCCCAACGGGGATGTCGAGTGTTGCAGCCTGCAACTGCGGCCCCTGTCAGCCCTCGACGCGACGCGACGTCGACCGGGATACTGACCACGCAGACTCTTCTTTGTGTAGGCACTCCGTACCGTAGACCGACAAGAAAAAAATCACCACCGCTTAATTACTCACATCAACACTCTGTCCACACACACAAAAGAGCGTCATTTTGCTGCCCTTTGTTCACACTGGGACGTATACACCACTCACGCAACCGCCTACGTCACTCACCAGCCTTGACCAGACACCAGACACTGCAGACAGAACCCTCGTTCGCCTCTTCGTGCCAGTCCTCACCTCGTCCTCACCCGCGCCTCGCTTCGCTTCGCTCTCGCAGCTGTATAATCTCCTTGGCAAACACGAGCTGCACTTGCACCAGCTGCCAATTCACGCTCTCGATTTCTCCCGATTGCAGCCCCAGCCTCCCCACTTCGCCCTTTTGATTTTTGTTTTCACACATCCGAGCCGTCGTCCGTCGGATATATTCGTCGGCGTCATTCCCTCTGTTGCGTCTGTTCGGAAGCGCAACTCGGGCAGGGCGTGCCAGGCCGAGATAGAATGGCGCCTGCGAACTCCAAGGCGAATTATAGGACGTATGAGGCACAGGCCCGGATGGTGAGGGCGATTGTGGCGGCTCATCCGGAGGTGAAGTGGAATTATAAAGGTATGCCGGATTTGGTTTGGGCATTTCTGTTATCTTTGCTTTGTTGTGTTGTGCAGGTGCTGTGTGTTTGTTTTGGTATTCTGGCTTTTCATCGTCTTTATTTCTGTCTTGATCTGCCTGCGTTTGCCCCTATCTGCCTCTCTTTTTGCTTCTGCTCTTCTTCCCTTGGTCGACCCCGTCTCGGCATCCTTGGCATAATCCCATGCTGTATGGATAGCGCTATTCCCTCATGCTTTCCTGACGTATCCTGATGCGACTTGATGCTGTTCCTCGTTGACACCGCCTCGTCACTCCCTCAGAAATCGCCGCCTGCTATGGCTCCGACATGTCAGAACATGCGCTGAACCACCGGTTCCGCAAGATTCGCGCCCAGAGCCTGGTCATCAAGACGGGACGAGAGCGCGGGTTTGACATGCGAGATTTGTGCGTGGATGACAATGAGCTGCCGTCCACCAAGGAGGGTGTAGACCGGAAGAGTATGCATCTGTTTTTTCGCCTTGGATTTCTTCCTTCTCGTCTCTTGTCTTCTCACGTTCCTCCTTCCTCGTGTCGTTATGTCTTCTCCTTTTCTTCTACTCGTCGCGGGGTCCAGAACACGACTAACACCACCCCCAGACATCGCCAAGTACTTTGGCCAATCCAGCGCCGACGGCATCCAATTCCAGTTCCGCGCCTACAAAAAAGACGCAGAAACCCTCCGCGCAGTCCACACCTCCGGCGGCGACGTCGCAAACTGTCTCCCGCTCTCCTCCGTCACCAACACGCCCTCCAAATCGACGCCCTCTCGTGCCGCCGCCAACGCCAACACCAACATCACTCCCAACTTCAGCAACATTTCTAACCCCAACTTCAAGCCCAGCAGCACCAGCGCCGCCAATACCCCGAGCCGCACTCCTCGCAAACGGCCCCGCATCAAGCGCCCCTCCGATGATGAGCGTGACGGCGACGACGACAAACCCGACGTGGACGCAGAAGCGGACTTTGACGAGCAAGACCACCCCTCCATCGACCAGCCCGACGACTGGAGCGACCGCGACCGCGAGGCCGCGACCCCGTCCCGCAAGCCGATCAAGCTGCCCCGTGGCATGAACACAACCACGCCGCGTCGCCAGGCTGCTGCTACGGCTGTCCAGCTTGGCTGCAACGACACCCCTGGGTACGATAACGGGGAGGCTCTTCCTCTGCCTCCTCCTATGGTCCATGGACCTCCCACGCCAATGTCAGCTGTTTTGGATACGGGCGCGAATTCGCATGCCGCGCATCTGCATAGCGCGGGGTTGACGGCCTTTTCTTTGGATCCATTTATGGATCCTTCGCTGGAGAGGAGTTCGTATGGGCATGATGATTACGGGGATGGGGAGATTTGAACATGTGAGGCGGCGGGCTGTGGACGGATGTGATGGGGAAGTTGAGGAGCCGGTTGTGTAACATGGGAAGGACCATGGCTTTTTTTTGGTTTGGATTTTGTGTTGAGGCTCTCCGTTTAGGGGGCTTGGTCTAAGGGGCATATGGTCTGTGAGGGGGTAGAGGAGGCAGAGAGAGTTTGAGGGCGATGTTCGTGAATGGCGTGGCTGTGGTTGGGGCAGGGACCCGGAACCAGATGATACAGCACACACAGCACAACGAACAATACAACAAAAACACAATAACTATATCAAGCAATACGATGCAACACAACACAATATAATACAAAAAACACCACAATATCACTCAGCACAAAACGATTTAATACAACACCACATCAGGCTCATCACACCAAAAGACACACCCAGGATCAGAGAATCCGAGATATTCACCTCCGAGGGAAACGAGCGGTACAAAAATGAAAATTTTACTTTACAGCCGTTATGGACGTTGTAGGGTCTTGTATGTAAAGAATTGCTGGCACCTCTCCACGACAGAGAATATACGCAACATGTATAGCTAAACCAGAAACCCATCGAACGTGGTACCAGTATGTACAAAAATTGCATTCATCCAAGTCGTATTTATAACGTACAATCCTGCTTTAATTCTATCCACCCCCTACCCTCGGTATTCGAATCCTGTATCCCGTAGTCTATCCCATATCCGCTCCACGAGCCCACTCACCCCAACAACAACGTCCACAACGCATCCCCATCAACAAAATCATGATGAATGATATTCACCAGCCAGTAATCAGCGCGAATCCCACTCAGAAACTCCTCACTCTCCGAGCCCCGTCCATATACCTTGGCCCATTCCCCCCAAATACCAAACGCCTCTTCACTCCAGGCCTTGAAACTAACTTCTTCGATAATCGTCGGCGTCACAATCTCTTTGCCCGGAAAGACGCCCCATGTCACTGCGTTGGTACTCGCTGTGGCCACAGCGCGTGCGGGTAAATCTCCACTGCCGCTGCTCATATCTGAAGACAGAAAGTCGCCCGCCGCATTGGCAGCGTAGAAGCACACGCTGTCGCAGTAGTCTGATCCCTTGAGTTTATCCGCCAGGATATGCCAGTCCGCTGATGGGAGGAAGAACTCTGCAAACGCCTTCTGGAAGACGAACCCGTTGGCTGGACCCCATCCGAAGGTCCGATCGCTGGACGAGATGCCATTCACGGCAGGCTGGGAGGCGACTGTCAGCCAGCCCCGGGCATTCATGCCGAGTAGACGGTCCTGGATGGTTGAAGACTCGGCAGAGAGGCCTTCCTCGCTCCAGGGAATGGCCGGCACGTCTCCCTTGATGTGCTGGACAAAGAGGTTCTTGACGTCTGCGATTGTCTTGGGACGGCCCCACAGATTGACGGCTTGGATGCCAGACATGTGTAGACTCACGCCGTAGCCGTCAATCTCACCATATGCCGGTGATCGTGCGTCGCCAAATCGGCCGTTGGGGAAGTCGTCCCACGTGGCTTCTCGTCCCAGCACGCCTTCGCCCTCGGAGATGGCAAGTGTGTTTGTGCGCGAGTTGAGGCTGTCTGCGGGGACGCCGGCTTCTTGGCCAGACGTCTCCCAGTCGGGGCGCATGACGGGCCGGCCACCGACGATGACGCGGTTGTAAGGGTCAGAGCCGAATGAGGATCTTCGTCTTGACGATCTCCTTGAGTTGCCGTTCACTTGTAACGATGGTGGTGATGTAGGATTTGTGGCTAATGGTGAAGATGTACCGTCCATGACCGCCTCCTCCTTGTTGTCTTCGTCGTCTGGAATAAGACCAGTCCTCTCCACGATGAAGGAAACGGCCTTTTCCAGGTTGAGCGTGTAGAAGTGAAATCCTTTGGGGCCTGGGGACCGGTTCTTGATGGTCCTGATCTGATCAATCAGCTCGCTGATGATGTCCACGCCGACCGACTTGACCTTTTCGTCGTCGCCCTGGACAGCATTAAGCCGGTCCATGATGGCACTCGGCATTTTGGCGTGGCTGAGCTTGGTAGTCCGCTTGATCATCTGATAGCTCTGGACTGGCATCAGGCCGGGTATGATGGGAATCGTTTTGAACGCGCCGCTAGGGTGTTCTCGCAGCGTCTTTTCGAACGCATCATAGGCATTGATATCGAAGAACAGTTGCGTCATGATAAAGTCTGCACCGGTCTGGACCTTTTCCACAAGATAAGACAGGTCGCGCCGCAAGCTCTGTCCCACCGGGTGGCTCTCGTCAGAATGACCCTCGGGGTAGGCAGCCACGCCGATACAGAAGTAGTCGCCATGCTTCTTGCGGATGTGCCGCACGAGGTCCTTGGCCCATGTGAAGTCGTCGCCGTCACCGTCGGAATCTGAATCGTCCTCGGTTCGGTATTCTTCTTTTCGAGGAGGGTCGCCTCTTAGAGCAAGAATGTTGCGGACGCCCAGCACCTTGGCGTCTTCGAGTGTTTTATCAATCAGTCGCTTGCTCATGTTGGTGCAAGTTAAGTGCAGACATGTCGTCAGGCCCAGCTCCCGTTGACATAGCTCAGCAAGCTCCATCGATTTGGTCGCCGTTGATCCGCCAGCTCCCCATGTGACATTGACGAACAGAGGCTTCAGAGCTTGTTCCATGCGTTGTAATCGATGCCGCAAGTTGGAAAAGCCCATGGCTGTTTTTGGCGGGAAAAACTCGAGGGAGAAGTACTCTCCATCGGCCGGCAGAGCGGCGATTTTGTCCGTGATTTTTTCCATGGTAGCGATAGTGAGGCGAGACTTTTTTCAAAGTTAGGAGGAAAGGGTATTCTCGGCGGTTCGCTTTCGTAGCTCTTGGCGCGCGTTGAACCCGACTCGGCCGAAGATATTAATCGAGACCTCGAGGTGCAGACAAGACGTTTATTTTTTTGATCTTCCTTTGGGCTTTATATGCCCAAGTGGCGACAACGCAAGCAAGGTATGTATGTAGTTAGCACATGGAGGGGAGAGTTCAAAGAAGTGATGGCGGCTGCAACGCGCACGGCCGTTTCGCAAAAAGAGCGCCCGATGCCGTCCAAGCTCCAATTCGTTGAATGTAAAGTTGAGCAGGGCGTTGGCTACATAAGTGTAAAAGCAAGTCTTGAACAAAAGAGATGTGAGAGTGGACGAGAGATTTGGAGATGTCGGACCTTGGCGCGAAGAGTTTTGCCTTATCGTAGCCTGTCTTGGCGGGGTACTGATTGATGTCACGCCTGCAGCTCCTGCCTTTTAAGGTTCCCCTGGGATGGGCGTCACGCCCCGCAGTGCAGACGATTGGTCAATTATGTTGCATGGACAGAAAAGCGGGGGTGTTCTCTTGCCTGCTTCCTGCCTTTGACCAGTGAGTGGCGCCACTTGTTACGCGAGGCTACCTCGCTCGTTGTTCATCACCACTCCTGAGTCCTGCCTACCAACATTTCAGACAGAAACTTGCTGTATATACCGGTAGTTACCCGGTTGATTTTCGTCGCTTGAGATGGATGGTTCCAACAAAATTTGAGCTCATGTTTATTTCGGTGTTGAGTTGATCCCCAGGATTGTGGTCGATTGTCGTTTTCGCTGCCTGTTTTGCAATTTCTCTTTCTTCGTCGCATCGTCGCATCGTGGAGATCCTGAAAGCTGTCAGGTATCTAGATCATCCTTTTAAGTTAAAACAGCCCATGGCCGCGATTATGCTTCCACCGCATGGTTCGCATGGTGACGGTGGGTGGGGTCGGTCGGCGTGTGCAGCCAATGAGTCGACTCTCGAGAGACGCGACCCCCCGAAACGGCAGGAGCCCTGCAGGATCTTGATCTCCGAACTTCGCAGCCTCGCGTGGTCCATCTTCTGGAAGTCTTCCTTCGCGAGCTTGCCCATTCCCGCCCATCATCCCGTGTGCTGGCTCGCATGATGCAACCGCCCTCATGCAGCTTGTGTACGCAAAGCATCTAGGATCCAAGTCCATCAGCCCGACTCTTAGCCCGTGGACGGCTGCGCGATGGACCGCTCGTGGCGCACGCCGAGCCTGCCTCGTCCCGCGGGCAGCTTCCGCGCTGCTCAGCGTCGTCGGGTCGCCGAGATCCTACGCCGTGGACTTGAAATCGCTGGACCGTAAATGGAGACAACGATGGAATGAAGCGGAACAGAAGGAGCGAATACTTGACGATAAACAGGATGCCAGCTCCCAAGATCAACACGGTACAGCGCCGCGCTCGTCCACGAAATACGTCCTGTCCATGTTTCCCTACCCGTCTGGCAGCTTGCATCTTGGGCACCTGCGAGTATATACCATTGCCGATGTCGTCGCTCGATACAATAGACTCAAGGGGCACAACGTCCTGCTACCGATGGGTTGGGATGCGTTTGGTTTGCCGGCTGAAAATGCGGCTCTGGAACGCGGAATCGCCCCGGCAGTTTGGACGAGGACCAACATTGCCAACATGAAGGAGCAGATTGACTCCATGAATGGTAGTTGGGACTGGAATTTCGTAGGTACCCCTACAAGAGACGAGTGGGGGTGATTGTTCATCATCCGAGTACCCTTTGCTGCCTTGATGACAACGAAAGATGTCTCGCCGCTAATAGCTCATAGGAGGTAACTACCTGCGAACCCGAATTCTACAAACACACGCAAAAAATCTTCCTTATGCTGCATGAACGCGGTCTTGCATACCAGGATGAAGCTGAAGTCAACTTTGACCCTGTGGACAAGACGGTGCTGGCGAATGAGCAGGTAGATGCCAATGGCTGCTCTTGGAGATCGGGCGCCAAGGTAGAGAAGAGACGATTAAAGCAATGGTTTGTGCGCACATCTGCGTATCGCGAGGCGTTGCTCAATGACTTGGATGAGCTGGCCAAGGAGAATGCCTGGCCCGAACGCGTGATTGCCCAGCAGAGGAACTGGCTTGGAAAATCTACGGGTGCCCTGATCAAGTTTCCAGTCATGGCTGTGGGAGGTGTGGATGTAGGCACAGCAATCGAGGTTTTCACGACACGCCCTGATACTCTGTTTGGCGTGCAGTACATTGCACTTGCTGCCTCGCATCCTGCCGTCAGGCACTTGGCTCAGACAGACGGCAATCTCCAGGCCTTCTTGGACACGCTGCCCGGCCTGCCTCCCGACACCAAGGTCGGCTACCTTTTGCCACAGATACGAGCCGTGAATCCGCTCGCTTACCACGACGACACACCCGACGCCACCAAGGCCTCGCTGCCGATTTATGTCGCGCCATACGTGCTTGGCGACTATGGTGAGGGCGCCGTGATGGGCGTTCCGGGCCATGATGCGCGAGACCATTCGTTCTGGAACACACATCAGGCCGGCCAGCCGATACGCACGGTTCTTGCCGCATCAGAAGACGAAAGTCTAGCCGTGCTCTCCAACCAGGAGCCCTTTGTCGCTCACGGCGTCATGACCCACCACAGTGGTGCCTTTAAGGGGAAGCCATCACTCGAGGCGGGACAGATGATGGTACGCATGCTCGAGGCAGCCAATTTGGCCAAGCCCATTGAGAAGTGGCGGCTGCGGGACTGGCTGATCAGTCGCCAGCGATACTGGGGGGCTCCTATTCCCATTATTCACTGCGACTCCTGCGGCGCGGTACCAGTCCCTGACGAAGACCTTCCAGTGCGACTACCTGACGTGGACAAGCACTGGGCTGAAAGCAAGGTCGGAAACGCCCTCGAGTCGTCGCCCGAGTTTGTGAATACCACCTGTCCCAAGTGCAAGAGACCTGCTCGTCGGGACACTGATACCATGGATACCTTTGTGGACTCGAGCTGGTACTACACTCGCTATGTAGATGCCCACAACGCGCAGCAGCCCTTCTCTGCTCAGGCCGCCAACAGCATGTTGCCAGTAGACACGTACATTGGAGGCATCGAGCACGCCATTCTCCATCTGTTGTATGCTCGCTTCATGTACAAGTTCTTGGCCTCGACCGACCTCATGCCCAGCTACAGCGAGGAAAGTGCGTCGAGCGCAGAGCCGTTTAAGCGATTGATTACTCAGGGCATGGTACACGGAAAGACGTACATTGACCCGGAAAACGGACTGTTTCTGAAACCCGACCAAGTGGACTTATCCGACGCGCTGAGCCCCAAGGTCGCTGCCACGGGCGCGCCTGCAACAGTAGCCTACGAGAAGATGTCCAAGTCCAAGCACAACGGGGTTGATCCCACGCAATGCATTGTCAAATACGGCGCAGATGCCACCCGAGCCCACATGCTCTTCCAGGCGCCCGTAGATGACGTCCTCAACTGGGACGAGTCCAAAATCACCGGCGTCACCCGCTGGCTCCAGAGACTGCACGATCAGATCGTAAAAGTTGCTCCGGCAGACGATCTATCCGCGATGTCCGACGTAAAAAGCCTGCTCGAGGCCCAGTATCAAAAGCTAAACTCGATGGACGCAGCCTCCCTCGCGCAATGGGACGCAAACACCGTCTTGTGGCGCGAGACCCAACGCACCATCACATCCGCCACTCGGTCCTACGACCAGATCTACTCCCTCAACACACTCGTATCCGATCTCATGAGCCTTACCAACACCCTCGCGAGCTCCAAGGCCGACTTGGTCATCAAGAAACACACCGCCAGTACAATCACGCGGCTTCTCGCGCCAATTGCACCAGCTTTCGCAGAAGAGTGCTGGAGTATGCTGCATCCCTCCTCCGGGGACTCCATCTTCAAGTCTGCGCGCTTTCCCGTGCAGGACGGCACGCTGGAATCTGCCATGCTGGAGCCACGGCGAAGACCTTGTGCTGTGCAGATTAACGGCAAGGTTCGGGGCGTGGTTGATGTGGGGACTCCTCCGGAGGAATTGCAGGGAGATGAGCTGCGGGAGTGGATGATTGGGGCAATTCTGGAGACGGAGGTTGGGAGGGACCGGTTTGGGGAGAGGGGATATGATGTTAGGAAGGCCAAGAAGGCGATTCTTGGGAAGAGGGGGAAGGTGATGAATTTTGTTCTATGAGCGAGGTATCCATGGTGTGGTATCCATGGCGCGGCGTGGCATGGTGTGGCCGTAGGTATGGGCATAGATAGGTCATACTACATAGGGATGAATAGGTGGCAGGCATGGATAGATGATAGTGGGACATGATACCGGATGGGGTTTGTCCGTTTGCTAGCTTAGCTTGTATGAATGGGGTGGACGTGTGTGTATAGATAAAACTTAGAAGTAGTCGCCTGGTAGGAACGAACTTCCATCATGGCAGCCTAGCAGGTGATATGGGACATGAAAATATATATACAGCGTCAAATCTCTTTTCTCCACATCTGTTTCCAAATACAGGTTGGCCAATTTCCAAAACATAACAAAAAAGAAAAAAAAAACGACCCATCCAGCTTCTAGTCCGCTGCCCGATGGTGACCCCGACCAGGAAACAGCTTACAGTCACCCGTGACCCTCGCCATAGCTGCCTTGGCTATTCAATGAGCGGCAATTTGATAGCAGCGCGCATCAATGAGATATGCAGCTCGAGAAAGAGGGCTTGGACCTGAATCTTTGTTTCTTTGTCGTTGTACTGTGTAGACTTGGCACTTGCAAGTTTGCATACGAGCCATGAAGCTGCCTTTCCAAGGCTTGTAGGGCCCAGGGGTCGCAACGAAGTGAACACTGAAGACAAAGGACAGCATGTGATGTGAAAGGTGGGTGTCGATGCTTGAACGTCTCAATCTCTGGCCCTCTACCATACATTTGTGATTTGCGAGGCCACTGTCTCTTATAGTTCTTCGCTCCCACGCTTGTGCCACCGCAATCTCTGACTTCTTGCCGACCCAAGTTCCTACTACTTGTCTCACACACACTGTCCCCTGACAGTTCCGTCGGTGCCAGGTGGCACAAGCGTGGGAGCGAAGGACTATAAGAGACAGTGGCCTCGCAAATCACAAATGTATGGTAGAGGGCCAGAGATTGAGACGTTCAAGCATCGACACCCACCTTTGACATGTTGTTCTCAGTCTTCACTCCGTTGCAACCTTACGAGCCTTGGCAAAAAACTCGAGCGTGTAGCCAATCTTGATAGATGCATAATGCCAAAATACACGGAAACCTCGATAGGCGCTGAAAATCTCGCGAATGGCTGGATCCTTAAGCTTGTCCTCTCATGAGATGCATCCGTTGGCTGCGCATCGTCAGCGGCCTCTTCCACAAGAGCTATTGTCGGTGTTTCCATTGTGGGGGCAGTCAGCGGTTGTCTCAACGTCTGGCGGGTTCGCGATTATCTCTTCCAGGGGTTGCGTCTCCGCGAGCGGTTCCGCGACAATTGGTGCCTCAGCAGGCGCAGTCGAGTCGACTATTTCCACATCGATGGGCTCTTCCACCGCTTCCGCCATCAACTTTCTCGGTCTGCCTCTAGGTCGTCTGTCCGGTGCCACAGTTCGAGTGCCTTGTGGTCCGGCAGGGCAGTTTCGTAACCTCAGATCAACGGATCCCCCCTTCGTGCTTTCCTTGACGATTGTTCTGCTGGACATGATGGTGCATCCTCGCTCTGGGTGAATAAACCTTGAAGTGCGTAGTGGTGTGTTCCGAGTAGCCCATGAACACTCCCACTCTTCCAGAGTTTACCAGCTTGTCATGCCGTTCCCCAGCCGGAACAGATTTCTTGTCAACGTAGTAAAAGCATTTGCTGCCCCATTTGCCAATGTGATCAATCGATGGGGTTTCCCCGGTGAATGCCTTCAATGGGCAGGTCCTTTCACCATCGATCATCGGCCCTGTGGCCGTATGGTTTCGCATGTAGCAGTCTGCTTCCGCAGCCTCATCCCAAAATTCAATTGGTAGCTCTGCCTCCTCAAGCATAGCTCTCATGTCGAATTCAACCGTTTGCATGGTGTGATGGATTAGTCTATGACTAATCGTGGATAGATAAGCGGCAAGCCTGGGATGATTGCATGAGACTCCCCCACTGGGCGTGGAGGTACTTAAGCAGCTAGGAGGACATTCTGGTCCTTTCTCTTTCTTTCCTTCTTCGATAGTTCTATTGATAACTATTTCCTCTCACGCATACATCCACTATCCGTGACGAGTCCATAACAGTATGCTGCGTTCGGCTGGTCCGTTCTGGTGCGATGATGCGATGGTCGCTGATTGCGCAACAATCCCGTCCTCGATGTGCCAGTCATTCGCGGCCTTGAGCAGTTCTGGTGCATTGTCGGATCTCACTCTCTTGATTTTCTTGTCCGTCTGCCTTTCCACTTCGACTTTCCAGTTCTTGAGAGCTTGGTAGGCGTCGCTCTTAAGTGCGAGTGGTAAGAGCCATTCCCTTCTCGAGCAGATGTCGATAATCGCAAGGAACCATCTGTTTCCTCGGATCGTAGTTGGAAATGGTCCTGCGACATCAAATTGGACCAAGTCGAGAATTGTTTTCGGCCCTGCGCTCAGTTCTTTCGGGATCTTGTTCCTCAGTTTAGTGATGGAACACACGTCGCAGATATCGAGGTCTGCGGGAATCTTGACCCTCTTCTGGAGTGTTGTTACTTTGTGCAGATTCCTGATCTTGTCAGGTCCAAGGTGTGCGAACCATCGATGATACTTAAGGTATCTCTGTACACCCTTTTCCTTTTGTTGCTTCTGCGTCGCTTTCGTCGTCCGTAACATCTTCGTTTGCCGGCATAGCGCGAACAGGATGGTCATCACTTTTCTGTCCCATAATCTTGCCATCAAATTCTTTGGATATGTGTTTCACGAAGTAAAGTCCCTGCTGTTGTTCGGCAGTCAAGACAGTTTTTCTCCCATTGGAAATAGAAATGGCCTTGTCGTCAAAGGTTCCTCTATAGCCACCTTTGCACAGCTTCTTTGCAGAGATCAAATTCACACCTAATCTGGGGACGAAGAGTACATTTTTTAATAGACACGACTCACGAGCTTCCGTCCACCGCATTAACTAATGCTGTTCCCTTGTGCGTGGAATACAGCATTCCTCCTCCCACTTGGATCGATACCTTTTTCGTTGGCGTCAGGTTTCTGAACAAGTGGAGTTGGTCAGTCATGGGTGAACTAGCTCCGGTGTCAAGCGCCCAGGTTTCTGGTGTACTCTTACGTATGTTTTCCTCGGAGAGCATCACTCTCTCCGTCCTGTCGCTGTCGTCGCCGCTGTCGGAGTCCTCGGAGGTTGACTCCGTATCTGTGGAATCGGACTCGCATGCCGCCGAGTGCCCGTGCCTCCTGCGACGGGACGAGGACTTCGTGCCCTTCTTCGATCGGCGGGGCTTGGTCGTATCGCTCTTCGATTGATACAACTTGCCCCCCATCGCCATGCGTAAGTTTCGAGCATATTGCGGAAAAGTGAAATTAATAGGTGTGGTGATCCGACATGGGTCCGATTTGGCGATTCGCGTTATTCACTTGGTGGGGCTGTGATATAAAGCCTAATGTACCTAGAGCGAACGGAAGACTCGGAGTCGACAAATTATGTACCTACACATCATATATGTACAAGGGCGAACTATAAGGGCCGACTGTACAAAGGCCGACGATAGAAGCCGAACCGGTAGGTATGTACATAGATAATGTGAGGAACGCATAGTTAACCGTCTGTTCTGCCCAAAAGATCCAGTGACCAAATGGCAAATTGCATAACAGCAGCTTGATCATGATTATATAATATATAGTGCACTGTCACTCCTGCACAGACCGTGCTGCACTGACCATGCCAGGTATGTACTCCGCACGTGTCATGTAGGTAGGTAGTACTAAATATCCACGTTCATATCTGTGATGCTGGCCAATAACGCGGGGGAGAAGTCGTTGAAGTCTTCAGGCTCCGAGAGATCATGTTCTTATAAGAACAATGTCTGCGCCCATTGCCGTGAAGACTCGGTTTCACGTTCTTTCCAATTGTCCTTCCAACTTTCGTCTTCAGCCAACGTGTACATTCTTCCACCTTATCAATCCTTGTTGAAGGAATTCAATCGCTATGCGCGCCTTCAGTCTCTTGACCCTCCTGCTGCCCTTTGTGGCGGCGAACCAACACAAACACTGCTATTGCCGGACATGGACCGCCGAGGGAGGCTGGATATCAAACAATGACCTCAGTCATTATATTTGCTACTATACTAATCATGTATGTATGAATCATGATGAGCTGCAACTTAAAGCTTCGCTGCACACGGTGCAAACAAGAAAGCAGATCTGCTGACTCGGTTCTTAAATTTTTCATTTGCTGTATACAATAGGCGCACTGGGACCCGTCCCTTAATCGCGTAAGTGCCTCAAAATCATGATCCATTCAAGCGCAAGATGCAGACACGTTCCAAGAGAACACTACAGATAGATACTGATGCCCTTGCTTCTAGTGTCAGGCGGATGACGACTACTATTTAGAGGGCCAGCCTTGGGAGGACGCATGCAAAAATTATGGTGTACAAGAAGGCTACTATCCCTTCGATGGCGGTGACGATGAGGACCCCGATATCACCCACCCACTGATCAGAGTCGGGGCGGCTGTGGGCTCCTGCCCTGATCGGGATTAAGACGCTGACGCACAGCGAGGATGAAAGAGTCTGTTGACTCTTGAGCGTCGAGCTCATGTTGAGACGCGAGCAATGGGCATTGTCGTCGTTTACGATGTCCTGCTGTGTTTGTGGCCTCATTGCCAGAGACCGCAGCGCGTCTGTGACTATGTTGCCATCATTCCCATTCGAGCGCGACCTTCATGCTGTCTCCATCTCTGTCAACTTTTCAACTTTACAACTTTACATCCTTTATATTACTATTTACGTATAGCTTCAATTTTCGGATGGTTTCACATAAGAATATATCCATTAACTATACCACCACCTCAGCCAACCAAGACAAACATAAATCGGTGTCTGTCTCGTGCCTACGTATCACGTCTCCCTCGTTATGAGAATTACGGAATTTATTGAGGAATAAGCCATTGCTCGTGCTGGCAGCCGCATCACGTGACGGCCGCACCATCCGATTATGTAAATAGTATTCCTCTTAAGCAATTTGGGGGCACATGGTGGGTGTATATTTGACTGAAGAGCTAAGTTTCCCAACTTGTGGGAAAGTTAGACTATGTACATAATCTCGGATGGTGCGGCCGTCACGTGATGCGGCTGCCAGCACGAGCAATGGCTTAGTTATTCCTCAATAATTCCCACTTTCCCACAAGTTGGGAATCTTAGCTCTTCAGTCAAATATACACCCACCATGTGCCCCCAAATTGCTTAAGAGGTTATGAGCCCGGCTCCGCAACTCCACTGGCTTTGGCATATGGATTTGACTCCGGCAGCTGTCGCTGTCGTCAGATCGAGCTCTGGGGAGCAGGGGCGCAGAGGCTACCCCCTTTGAGATCATGACCGGAGGCCGTCGCCTTTCGAAATCCCCAGCCAGTGAGGCATAAGAGGGAGAAGACACCACAAGTCCTCAGAGACGAGGCCCAGCGTCAGGGACGACTGCTGGAAAGGGCGAAAGCAAGACGTCCACCAACCGACTCATAAGCCAGCAACCTGATTAAGAAGATCTCGAGAAGATCATGATTGAAGTCCTCGTGTAGCAATACATGATACTTCTACCCCAGCGCAGTCCTTCAGCTTTGAGAGAGATTATCACTTTTTCACAGGCCGGCGGCCAGGAACCGACATCATCAACAATCAACAAATCAGACGACTATCTTCAGAGGAAGATACTGCACAAGCTAAATCGTACGAGACGCGATTGTCCGAGCTATGTCAAGAGTAAAGACATGGGTCAAACAGCAAGCCGAAGCACGAAAGTAGTCTTCGCGAGAAATAATCCGGGCCACAGAGACCGAGGCCCTCGAGAGAAAGGTTGGCGCGCGCCGAAGAATTTCAGAGACCAAGGTACCAGGTCAGAATTAAGGAGAACAATTCGCTCAATTCTTTGCTTTGT
>SRPQ01000441.1:0-19770 GCA_018360075.1 Claviceps cyperi
CTAGTACTCCGCAGGCTGCACCGAATCTGCAGCCGTCACGTGACGTGGCTGAGAGGCGCTGGTGGCAGCGGTCCTCACAGACGGCTGCGCCCATTCTTTTGTGCGATACATTTCTTGTTACATTCGTTTTGTTTTTTGTCTCATGTGACCACTGATGTCAAGAGCGCCAACGAAAATGGGTAGCTGGGTGTGCGGCGCGACGAAAAAATGTCGACCGAAAAGGGAAATTAGTGGGGGGACATGTGGTCGAGACAATTGCTGCTGCTGAAGAAAAAGTCTTTGCATCAGCCAGAAATAAGAGTAGACCGAATCACCGGATGCAAAGCCCTGTCGCGGCTCACGAGGTCCGCCTCGTCTTGCATTATGATTATGTAGCTATCCCACGTGCTGCTCCAGCACCTATCTAGGTACTCTCTCACGGTGTCTCACCTACTGAGGACGTACGGGTATCCTCGGCCTATCACCTGCATGCATGCGGGGCGAGACGTGAGCTTGGTACAGTGTATACACTGTACCCACACACCGTATAGCGTCACGCGTCACATCCTCGATGCGCCGAGTCAAAACCTTGAACAAAACAACACGAATAAGTCTAACTATCTACACATATGTTATCTAGTACATGTTCTACAAAGCGCCACGCCACACGCATTACTTGACTATGAAGGTTCCTCCACCTCCACCTCCACCATACATGCCATACCCGTCGTCGCTTCCATCAGACAGACAGACACACACACACGTCAATAATCATCCCCTCCCCCCTCGTGGCACGGCACGGCTGGCCTCCCTTATCAAAGCTCTAATTTTCGGCTGGCCCTTCGCGGACGACCGCTTCGCCGAAGCTCTGACGTATCAGCCGTCACAACAACAGAATTTCGCACCGCCTTGCCATCCGCCTTGCCACCACCATTTGCCTCAATGCCCTTACCACGCTGCCATTTCCTGCCCCTCTCCGGCTCATCCCTCTCCAGTTCGCCGGCCTCGTCCGTCCGTTTGAGCTCCAGCGCGTCTTTTCTGCCCCGCGCCTTCCGTTCGTCGCTTGTGGTCAGGAATCGATGCACCAGTCTGTGATCCAAGACTCGTTCCTCCTTGTCCCACGGCCCGGCTTTGTCCGTTTTGGGCCACATGTATCCGTACAACTTGGAATGCCGCTCGCATCGCGGGCAAGAGGCCTTGGTGCAGTAGGCGTGTTGTTGTACAAAGTAGTCGTTGCAAATTGTACATTGGACCCATGCCATGTCAGGCTCTGCTAATAGCAGAGGTGTCAACACGTAGTCGCCTGCTTTGCGCACTCTCATCGTCCGCGGGGGGTTCTGCCTCTTCGCGAGACCCTGTTGCATACGCTCGATTTTACTTGCGTGTCGTCGCACTTTGGTCGCGGCTGCCACTTCGGACCTGTCCACAGCTTCGATACTTGCGGCAATTGTGGTCACGGGCCGTGACGCGGGTGGGCTCGTCATGTTCAGGATAGCTGTAATCGTCATACTTGCGACCGCAGTCGTAGTGCGCGAAACATTTGTCGTATCCATTTGTGATGGGCGTGGCGATTGTGGCTCCGTGTGGTGAATACTCTCTGGTGACAAGGGGGTCACAGAGCAAACCGAGCCACTGCGGGTAGGCTCCATGACGGGATCCCAAGTTCTGTGCCTCGATACCTTGACGGGGGTTTGGACGACGGGCTCAGGTGTGTTCTTTTCAGGTGATGTGACGTCTGTCTCAACAGGTTCTTCATGACTTGAAGACAAGCCACTGCCTACTGAGCTACCTCGTGGAGATGATGCGAATGAAGCGGCCACCAAGTCCATGGTGTGGCGAAGTCTCTTCGCTGGCGTGATGGGTGGTGTAGCCAGGACCGCCTCCGGACGCTTCCGGCCACTCGGAGTACCAGGCACCAGCTGTTCTGCCGCTGATGAATCTTGTGCAAAACTGAGCCGTGAGACTTTTGGCCGCGTTCGCATTACCCGTGGCCGGATCCCAGGAGTGACGGACGGGGTGCGTGATCCTCCAATGCTATCGTCCCGCCGGCGCCGCCGCAAAGAGTACACCTCGGTACCCTCGTTCCCTGGATTCGGCTGAACAACCATCGCACCCTCTGCAGATTCCGCAGAGGCCCAGCCATTCTTCAATCCTATTTCGCAAGTCTTGCACAGACATTCACAATTGTCTTCTCCAAAGTAATTGTCTCCGTACGAAACCGTGATCTCTTCGCCCGCCTCGATCGGCCGAACAGCAACAATGACAATCCCTGCGTGTCCAGTCGTCATGAGTTTTGCATTTGCGTCGCAGTCATGGTTAGCAAAGCGCGCAGGCCCCATGAACAAGCTCGTGCTCTTGCTTCTTGAGCTGACAACGATGCTGAAGTCCTTCTTCCGCACCGAAATCTCCTGCTCTTCCTCTGGCGTGATGACGACTTGAATGCCAGACAGATACTTGATCGCTTCATTGCGATTGATGTAGCGCCTTGCTGTAATGCTCGCCTCATGAGAAAAGATGGTGTATCGGTTGGTGGAGCTGACTTCCCATGCGCAATCGGGCAGGTAAATCTGAACATATCGGTGCAGATGTCGCTTAAAGTCGTCCTTTTCTTTGGCCGTCTTGAGACTGCTCAAAAAGCGTTTCAATCCATCCGTAGCGAGCAATTTCACCTCGGCGACAGCCACGTCCTTGGACAAAACGACCTCTTCTCGGATAATCTTGCTGATGACGTCTTCCGATACCCCTCGCGAGGCATGGTACGAGGGCCGATTCTTGGGCACAGTCGTCCAGTAGTAGACATGGTCGACCAGCGCATCCGTTAATATGTCGTCGTATGCCGACAATTGCGCCAAAGTGAGCCGGTGCTTCACCGCCGTTGTCATTCTGGGTGGCATCGCGAGGCGCAGGCGAGAAGCAGCAAGTGAGTTCTCGACACAATACCCCTTCAGCCGCTCAGTCTAACAGAGAGTGAGCCACTTCTGTGGTGCGTAGAATTTTGAGCTCGCAATGCGTAACTAATTCTTCGCAACCTCATGAGCCCGAGGCCCCAAGACCTCAGGATCCCCAGAGAAAGCCGAATCGGTAGACGGAATGACGGGCCGAGGCTATGCTCAGCGATCTAGGTGGCTGTGGGGAACAATTGGTGATATGTACCCAAGATATGTATGTTCAAGAAGCAGTAGCAAGGAAGGGACTGTGGGAAGAGACTCCAGGTGCTCTCCGGTAACACAACTGGAAAATGAGGGAAAAGTTAAAAGGCTCATCTCTGACCGGATCTCTCACTTCTCAAGGCCATCCCAATCCCAACCAGCGCAACGCAGCGTTCCCCCCTTCCCAGAGACAACGGCCAGCCCCCCCAAAAGTCGCTGACCGGGCGACCGCAGGGGGACGCAAGCTGCAACCCTGTCTGGTGGCTGGTTGGTGTTGGCCGGTGTGGCATGAGCGTGATACACCACGTGACATGCATTCTCCGAAAACCCGCCATGCCCATTGCCATTTCGACCTTTGCGACATCGCGACAAGCCACCCCGTTGCCTAAGCCTGTAACGTAAAGCAGTTGCGTCTGTGGCCGGTCCGCCAAAATGATTCAAATCAAGGTACGTCACCAGACACTCCATTCTCATCCATTCACTTCTGAAAGACCTAGCGCTGAAAAATCTCACAGTCGATACTGAACTGCATCGACAACTCCGGTGCAGCTCTCGTCGAATGTCTCCTGGTCGTCGGGCAAAAGGCTCACGCTCGCATCGGTACGTCTCGCGTCACTCCCCTACGAATAAAGGAACCGCCCATCTCCTGAGATGGCTTGCGCTACTCACGTCGTTCTGTCTGCATGTTCTAATCCGAGCCGCATGCATAGGTGATCGCATCGTGGTTGTCGTTCAGGAACACAGAGGCTCAGCTTCCTCCGGTATGGCTGGCATGAACGCCGCCGTCAAGGTCAGGCGTGGCGATATCCGACACGCTGTCGTTGTTCGCACCAGGTACCCCACGCAACGACGCGACGGGACGGTCGCTCGGTTCGATGATAATGCGTGTGTGCTGCTGAACAAGTCGGGGGACCCTGTCGGGACGCGCATCAACGGTGCTGTTGGGGCGGAACTGAAGAGGAAGAAGTGGAGCAAGGTTTTGTCCATGGCTCCCATGCAGGCGTAGTTTTTGAGGGTTGGTCCATCGACAAGATCGAGTTTGGCTGCATGGAGTACAAGGCAGCTCGAGAACGGAGTCAAGAGGCGTGCTATGAGCCAATGTGGCGGGGAGACAAGGCCAGCAGACATGTTCTGGGGAATGCGACGGCAAGAGACGAGATGTTCCTTCCTCGTGTTGAAGAGGTGGCATTGTATTATCAAAAAATTGGCATTTTCCGAGGCGTTCAGATAAGAAAGGGTACGAAGCTTATTTTCAATCTCACATCATTTACGGTTCTTTTTCGTTCATTTTCTTGAATAATTAATGATGAGGCACAAGGCCTGAAACTGTCCGACCACTGAGGTCGAGTCTATTCTAATTTTAAACAAGGGACACAGCCCAGAAAGCTTCTGTCAAGGGAATCCCATGATGGCAATGTGGCATTGTGACCGGACTGTTTGGCCGGCAAAACACATCGTCCTGAAGCAGGAGACGAAACGCGCCGTACCAAGGGGATGAAAGAAAATAAAGAAACCTCCCAAAAACGCCTTTTATCCATAATGTATATGTGACAAAGACAACAGCAGAACCATCTTGAATGGTTCACACCAACTGCAGCTGCAGAAATCGTAACATCGGCCTGGGACTTCGGGTATCATAGCTCGTCAACGACTGTACTAGTCAAAAATGTGACCGCATTCGCAGCAAACGTAAAACAGTTTCTTTGCCAACCATGTTAGTCTGCCGTCATTGATATTCGATAGGTGCCAAGCCCCGGTGCCAACGACACACGGGGAAAAGTGATGGCTTACCATTCCAGTTTCGGCACTTCGCTGCTGAGATTGGAAAAACACAGCCTCCTCGTGGGTGCACTGGGGGCATGTCTTGTTCGAGCGAGGAAGCTATAACCAAGAAAGACAAAACAGTAATCATGTCAGCCAGAGGTTCAAGGGCGAAGACCATCGAGTTCCAGCTAAAAGAAAACACGGATTGACTGCAACTGCTCGCAACGTCTCAAGGACATGAACAGTCGCAAAAATCTCTCTCGCAAGTCATCGCCGCCCCAAAAGAAGCGCAGCGGAAGGCGTGGCTCGAAGTCCCATGTCGTGGTTGAAGAAAGTTCGAGGTAGAGGCTCATTACAGCGTGACGATCATCGCGCCGTCTTCGGCGAAATCTGGTCCATCTGTCGCATCGGATAGCGAATCGCTCCTGGAAGGACTAGAGAGGCTAGCACCGTCGCTCGTTGAATCCATAAGCTCTTCGTCGTACTCGTCGAATGGGTCTTCGAGTCCGGCCCACGAGAGGGAAAACTCGCAAAACCCCGTACTTTCCTTGTGCTGCTTCGCCTCCGACTGCATATTCGAAGTGACATCCAAGTCCGTCGCCATTTCTCCACATGTGCCGCAAAAAATGATTCCGCCACAACATAAGCAAATGAAGACTGGGACCTGACTAACCGTTGGATCAGATCCAACATCCTGGGTCACACCAGCTGTTTCGCCGGCAGAGTTATTCAGGACATTGCGGAAGACGCAGGTGGACTGTGCCTCCTCGGTGTACTGGCAGGTTCGGCAAGTAAATTGCAGCGTGTGGGCGTCTTCGTCCTCTTTGGGATATAACATGTTGGAGCATTCGGAACAAAAGCGAAAGGTAATCTGTTCGAGCTTTTTCGAGCCAGAGCCCTGGTCAAACGTTGTTGATAGTGGAGTAGCCATATTTGGTGGTATTTATTCTCTCTTCCGCTCTCGTGTACAATGCAGAGGGAGCAGTAGGCTAATTTTGCTGAAAAGGATGTGACTCTTGTTTGATGCAGATGATGATTTTCGGATATAGCTGGACGAGCGCGATTCCCTGGGCGCAGCTCACACAAGATATACTACCGCGAGAGATGGGAAGATGGGACGAGATGTTGCCTTGCTCTTCGCAATGAGCGGTTGTCGGATGGATCGATGAAGGTGGGAGAAGAATGGTGCGAAGAAGGAGAGATGAAGTGCCTATTGGCCTATTGGAATGCGGCCTGAATGTGGGGCTGAGAGACGGGCCTGTCCTGTCACCTCAGACCTGTGATCTTGTGCTTGGCTTCAGAGGCTAACGACAAGCCACATGCACGCACTCAAATTCCAGTCAAGACAAGACCAGTTCTCACGGGTTCCATCTGACTTGGGTACCTATAGTGTTCCTAGAGCGGAAGATTAGGGCAGATCATGAGCCTTCTGTATGAAAATCTGGGTTCCAAATGGTCTGAACAGCACTTGTGTGTAGACTGTAGTAGATGCTTGTACATACATAGTTAGTTGCCTAGGTTACAGGTATGTAGCATAGGCTGCATAGCATGTATGTACATACATACATAGCCGCCCCGTTCCTATAGGGCGATGCGACATCGCTTGCATCGCCTACACTGCACTTCAGCATACAGAAGCAGCAAGAGCAATGACGGGATGCTAGCTAGGTACACCCGGCACAGAAAGTCGGGTAATTTGGGGGAGACAGCTTCGCAATGGCGTTCACAAACAAGCATCCTCACGTAGCCTCATGTTCGTCGCCCTCGCCTCCGGTGACAAGTCGTGCCTGCTCACCTGCGGTCGGCGCGGGGACGGGAACAGGGATGCCGAAATCGCGAGATCGAACAGATGACCATCCACAAACATATATCCCTGGTCAGTGGTGGCACCGTGACACGATGAGCCAAATCCGAAAACCTCGCCCTGATGAATGCCATCTTTGTAGAACGACAGGCACAGGGCGGGCGGATGTGACGGTCCATGGTGGGGTTCTATGTATCATTTCAGATCTGTAACAAGGCTGCCGAAAGGAAAATCGCTAAGCGCCGCGTGACGAAGCAAGTTGTGCCTGCATACATATGCACTGTGCGATTACCGATATGCAATTCTTCAGGCTTCAGCTGAGAATCGAGAGTTGAAACTTGAGACGCTTCCGTTTTTGCCAGCTTGCCGCCCGAACTTGGCTGCACCAGGCTCCTTGCCCGGCCTGCGTCCTCCCATTGGCTGGCGTGTCTTTTCCGTGCAGCCGCGACAACCTGGATGTGGCTGTGAGTCTGCCGTGCGGAACGATCGTTGCTCCGCGTATCCAAGGACCAATACCTACGCGCCTCCATCTCGTTACCAACAATAGCGACGCTGCGGCTTTCCCAATTTGACACGTCCTGTGTCGCATATGTACGCAGTATCACACCTGACTAAATACCACCTTTGTTTTTCTAACCACGTCTTATTCTACTTGACTCCCTGGTCAACGACAGCTGGCCCTCGAGACAACCTCAGTTCTCTTCCCTCCTTCTCGCCTTCATTACTCAGCACTTTCTCTTCACAATGGTACGTCCTGGCCACTGTCCCTCCACAGGACGAACCTCCATCTCTGAAGAAGTCCTGATCGCCTTGCGTGGCGCCGCTATCGGTGTAGTTATGGCATGCATGCTCTTTAGTCCTCATGCCCTCATCGTGTCGAATTTGCCCAGATCTGACATTCCAATGCTTGACTAATACCTCGTTTACCTTGTGTTTTGCGCACAATCCAGGCTGAATCCGGTCTCCCACCCAACTGGGAAGTACGTCACTCCAATTCAAAGGGTCTTCCGTACTACTTCAACTCTGTCGACAGAGTGTCCTACTGGGACCCTCCGCAGGGCACCGACAAGGACAAGCTGAAAGCGTACATGGCTGCGAATCACGGTGTGGCTTCGCACCCTTCTACCTTCCCGGGTGCTCCCGAGGGCAAGATTCGTGCAGCACATTTGTTGGTGAAGCACAAAGACAGCAGACGGCCGAGCAGCTGGCGAGAGGTAATCTGCGTTCTTTCATTCTGGCACTTGAACATCCACAGCCACGTCACTAGACGTCGCCACGAGAGACGAGCTCGCCTCGCTCGCTTGTTGAGCATAACTGACAGCTCCTGCGAAATATAGGCCGAGATTACACGTACCAAAGACGAGGCCATGGAGATTATCCAGGCGCACGAGCAACTGATCAAGTCTGGAAAAGCGACCCTGAGAGATTTGGCATCAAGCGAGTCCGATTGCTCTTCGGCTTCCAAGCGCGGCGACCTTGGATATTTCGGTCGTGGCGATATGCAGCAGCAGTTCGAGGAAGCCGCTTTCGCTCTGCAGCCGGGCGAGATCAGCGGGATTGTCCAGTCAGACAGCGGATTGCACTTGATTGAGAGGTGCGTTGTCCGAAAACCATTGCGAAGCGTGTCGAGGAGAGCGGAAAGCTGACTTGAGAATTAGATTGGAATAGGATAGACATACACCGGAGAAAGATTTCCAGGGCACTTGGGCAACAATAGCTATTACATCACAGCGATGCAAGACATGTTGTGGATGAAAAAGGAGGAGGAAAGATTTACATATGCAATGCCCAGTTTTGCATCCATCAGTAAAGGCTTAGACTTGCTCAATCGTATCAATGCATTATACCGTGTTCAAAGATGCTCCCTTTGGGCCCTTACTATATACATAGACGTCTGTTATCTTTCCACAAGTCTCTCTCTTGGCTGCACGAATGCAACTCATGGGACTTTCTCAGATCTGTTCTTGCTGATGTCATCATCTACGGACAATTGTCGCACCCGGAAGCAGTTCTTTCCGTATGTCATACCATCTCAAAGAAGGACTCCATGCCGACAAGCAGACAAGCAGACAAGCAGACAAGCAGACAAGCAGACGTCTCAGGCCGCACGCCGTGTCTGCCGTGACAGCCATCACTCATGTTACATTCAAGCTAGGTGACGCAGAATAGTAGGATCCGCTGACTTGCTGCGAACCCAATACTAGGACGACGCTTTGCAAAGGCTTTAGCGTTGTAGAGGCGACTTGTAGACATCGAGAGTGGTAGCTGGTAAGACGGCACAACGGCATAGATTGGTTGTCAATTACCTACGAGGGAACTTCGCCATCGCCATCGCGGGACTTTTCTCTAGAAAGGCCCAATCAGGCAGAAGACGGGGGCTGATGTCTGCGTACAAGGCGGCAAATCGTTGACCTGTGTTGAAGTACATAGGCGTTCAAAGAAACGTGCTGTGACACCGTGTACAATTTGCTCCCTGCCTATTTGGTTCATGTATAAATCCCCGGTCAAGAACAGAATATGTATGTAGGTTGATCAAGATCATTTGGGGTGGTGTCATTGGGTGAAGAGCTCAAAGTTGTCTTTGGGGCGGCTGCAGCCAATCAGTGTGCGTTCTCGACTGCGCATTTAGAAGAGCAAGAGCCCCAAATGCCCGCCGCATCGGAGCGATTTTCGAGGATGCGATAATTGTGCTTTTTGTCTTTCTAAATTCGCTGTGTTATTAAATGTGTTGTGTAGCCGCGCCAACGTACATGTAGAGTAGAGCACTGCGATAGCCTATGACAGCAGTCTTGTAAACAGAGCATTGATGAACCACAAACAACCACCTTTTAGTCCGCGGGAAACCGCCGTACTGGGCCGTGGGGTTCCAGGAAATGGGAAAGGGGGCATTGGCCGACTTGGGCGCACATCTTCACCCTCTTTGCTGCACCACGGTTGCCGTTGTCGCCATCAGAGTCTGGGACGGCGTAAACACAATCAAAAGGACGACCTCAACGCGCCTCAGTGGCGTACTGTGCCGCTTCATCACGTTCATCGCTTTTGTCACTGCTCGCGTCCATCACGCCAATATCACCCAGACAAAGCCAAATGGATGCTGAGCGCATAGAGCAGACCGTGGCGACGGTGCTGCGAGCGTCGCGCGCCTGCGGCATTCCGACAAGTCGAGAGGATGTGCAAGCAGCGCTGAATGACGCTCACCATGGCCCCCTGTTTGCTGAATGGGCTTCCCTGCATCTGGGAAAGGACAGCCTTCTAACGACCCATGAGCTTCAAATGTGAGTGACGGACCAGCGACGCTCTTGCAAACCATGGTCTGCTTCCTCGCTGCCCCTTGTGCTCGAAATTGCAAGTATCTGGGTAGACTAACAAACCACCTCCTCCGCGCCTCAGATATACCGAGTTGGACAAAACAGGCCGCGTGGATCAGCTGGCCGACTTGCATGATCTATCTTACGTCCAAGCCGTCACAGAAGAGGACTTGCGACTGGCAATCGAGCAGTTGGGCCAATCTACAGAGACCATGGACAAGCAGACAGAGACATTACGCCAGCAACGGGATGCTCTGTCGCGCATGGTCAAGAGACAGGCTGAGAACAAGGCCCGTCGAAGGGAAATGGAGCGTGCGCAGAAGCGTAGCAAGGATGTGCAAAGAGCTCAGCTCGCGAAAGAGGTCAGACTGGGTCTGCAGCTTTACTTTTGTCCTCTTTGATGACTATCCTCTTTTTAACACCTTTTTTTCCCGTCCTTTTTCTGCTTCACAGGTAGATACAATCACGCAAGACATCAGTCTCAGGCTCGCAGAGCTCGAGCTGCAGGGACCGTCCATCAATCACCAAGTCAGCGCTCTTCTCCAGTCAGACGATGCACTGTTGTCTGGTCTTCAGAAACTGGGGTGGGAGCTCGAACAGCCAGACCCTGACGAAGAACGAGCCGTTGAAAAGCTTCGAGAGATGTGCATGCGGTAAGATCATTCCCTCAGGAGTCAGTATTTTTTACATTCTGGACACATCAGTATAGAAATACACCTCATTATGTTCTGTCCATCCTGCTAACACACCACACGCGCAGACTGACCAAAACGACTGTCCAGACTGTCCGGGCCAGACTGGACACAATCTATCTGGAAATGTTGGTCGCCGCGGAGAATTCAGGCGCCATGAAGCCCGCCACGGGCCAGGAGGTAACCGAGCTTCAAGAAGAAGTAGAGTCACTGTACTCGGAAATCTTATCCGTTGCTCAAATCTCCATCGAGAAGCAATACCTCGAGCCCGTTCTGCAGTCTGTCGCCACCAAGAACGGACAAAGTCTCAACAAGACCGTCTCATCACTGAATTACGTTCGTAACAACACTGCCATACGGCTGGCTCATGCTTCCCAGAAGAGCGCATATATTCACTGCTAACATCTTAGGGCTTGACCAGGTTACCGCGTGCCTCTCCCACTTGCAAGAGCGGATGTCCAGACTCCATACACACGTCGAATCATACAAGTCCTACCAAATCGCCGCCGAAGCCATGACCGCCACAGCCAAGGCCGAACTAGCCATCGTCGTCGCCCCATTCACCACCAAAACGACTTCAAAGAATCCCGTCCCCATTTCGCCCATCCGGCGCGCTCCACAGCGATCATCTGCCGCTATCCAAGAAGGCGGCGACGGAGACGAAGAATCCGCCTTGGAAACCTTTCTAAAGAGACTGGCCGTTTCACTACCCCCGGAAGGCGAAGCATCCCCCACAGCACGGCTCAACGCCCTAGCCAAGATGGTTGATCAGCGATCCCGCAAATGCGATGAAGTCGCCCACGCAGCCCAAGAGAGCTTGGAAATCGTCACGAGGGCTCACCTCACGGATGCGAAGCTCGCGGTGCAGCTCCTCAAGGATAGTCTCCTCGCAGAAAGCCCGTTTGGACAGGTAAACTTTGTTGATCCAGATATAGAGGGCTCGATAGATGTTCTGCGGCAGGAGCTGGATAAGGTGCAGGGCAAGTTGCAAACGCTGGAGGAGCAGGGGAAGAGGATTGTGGCTAGCAGTCATGTCAAAAGGAAAGAGTTTGTGGAGAGGTGGGGGAGGTTATAGGGCGAGTTGTAGGGTACTTTTCGTGGCGGGAAAGGTGGTTATAGAGAGAGACCCTTTGTGGTGTGCATGATGCTGCTCCCCATGCATACATACATACATACATACATACATACATACATATCTAGACTGCGGGATGGCGTCTGGAACGGGGAAGGAAGGAACAAGAGTGGGAGCAAATAATGAATGCTGTATGTACGTGACATGGCATGATTTCTTGCTGCAAGCTGTCGTTTGTGGATGGGTTTCCAAGAAAATTGACTTGATCTGAACAACTTGAACAAGACTGAAGATGGGAGGCAGTTTGCACAAGGCAACGTTGCGTTTTCTATGACGTTCCGTGGAGCACTGTGATGCAAATACTCAGCCATCATCTTTCGCGTAGTGCTTTTCGTGGAACTATGGATACCTGATTCAGTGTGCTGTGCTTCTTCATCGAGGCGAATTGATATCGAACGGTTGAATGGCAGTGATATGCACGATCAATACCTTTTATACGTACAGATACGCTCGCACTAACACAAATTCAGGTAAAGAAGGACTTCATCAACCGCACAGCATGGCCAACCGCTGCCAAGGCGCTTCAACAAACGCAAGTACATAAATAAAACCTTGTCAAACCAACGCGCCTCCAGAGAACATCACGTCACATCACACGGAATAGTACATTCGTAGGGAACGAAAATAAGAACAAATTCTAGATCAATACCAAAAGACACAAAACGTGATATTGTGTGAACTGATCGCTTTGCACCAACGAGAAACGCAAGTCTAGCAAAAGGTATATACTTCTTGTTGGCCAACCGGGAGATATTCCAAGGGAGCAGTCATGATCCAAGCAAGCAGAAAGAACGCATTAAAAAAACGGCATCAAGAAAACGCAATAGAGAAACGCCGCAGAAATCCAATATGTATGCGTCCTGGCCCGCAATAGCCGTATACAAAAATATCAAGGTGGCAGAACGGCGTGGCTGCTTGACTGAAACTACCCACCTCCAAACCCCCCTGCTCAAAGCATCTACTGTATCATCTCTACTCAATGAAAAGGTCTCTTTTTCTTTCATCATGGCTTGGGCTGAACATCCCCGGCGAGGTTCATGTGCATAATCGCATCGGCTGTCCAGTCCGCCTCTTGAGCCTCTGTTGAGGCAGTGCCCCAAAAGTCGAATCCTTCTCTTCCGTCCACACCAGGAAGACTCATTCTAATTGCCGGTGGGCCTTGGCTCTCACCTCCTGACGTGCCGGGTTTGGGTCCCACAGCTGGGGGCGGCGGCTGGCCGTCTTGATAAGGTTCACTCTGCCGTTGCTGTTGTTGCTGCTGCTGCTGCGAGAGGGCACCATCGCCAAAGTATTCGCGAGTGTCGGATGGCCTGCGATGCACATGATTTTCCGATGACGAGCTCTGCGCGTACCGAGTCGGTGTTGCTTGGTTGTCCGTCGTCGCCGCCATCATAGATGATGACCGGGGGCCCGGCACCACTGGCGGGGGAGGCATGTAGGACATGCGATTCATTTGCACGTCCAACTCCTCTTGTTCTAGTATTCGAGGTGCAAGTTCCACGTTCCTCAAACTCGACGCTCTGACCGGAACGCCGGTGCTACGAATGCTTCCACTCGACACGCGGTTTCCATCAATTGTAACCCCACTGCCGCTGCCGGCGCCGGCCTCACCTACCACGGAAGTGTCCATGTCACGAATGGAAAATTGCGCAACGGTACGCAGCTTCCTGGTGACCCAACCAGCAAGGATCTTGCCTCGCTGCTTTTCGCCGAGGCGGGAGCGGGGAAAGTCTCCCTTACTAACGAATGCCACAATGTCCACAATGATTTGATGCTCATTGAGGATGGCGTTGACGATGACTGGCACAAGGGAGGCGAGATACGGCTTCCGGCTCACTTCGACGAGTACCACGACAAGCCCACCGGCTTGGAAAACGGCGCTGCGCAAAAGTCTATTAGCAAAAGCGCGGCAATGGGCCTACAAGAGAGGAAAAGATGGGTGAAGAGGGAACAGTGAACGGTAGGGTGCCAAAACAGATGCAACTACAACTAGAATGACAAGATGTGCACTTACCAGCCACCAGGCACGATGTTGCGGTGTGCCCGCTCCACTGATGCCTCAATGTCCATGGGAAAATGGCTCAGGCCGTTGATTTCAAAAGTCTCGCCAATGCTTCCCAAGACAAAGAGGACTTGCATCTCCACCAAGGCACCCCCGGGCCCTATAGCGCGGCTGACGTTGTGCAGGAAGCCGAGATCGCCGGTTCGGACATAGGGCCTATTCGGATCACCGTCAACTGTTCGCCCGTCAAATCTCTCGGCATCAAAGACGTCTTTCGAGCCATAAAATGACTTGACGCAGGCCTCTGAATCAACCCAAATTTCCCCATACTCGCCGTCGAAGCAGTGCGTCCGGTTCTCCGGGTTCACAATGGCGATCTGGGTTGAGACCGGTACCATTCCAGAGTCTTGAACCAGCAAGGCTCGGGGGTCGGAATCTACGTCAGTAGGTACAATGAGACCCCTTCGCAAGGCTTTCGCGTCAAGCCATAGCTCAACGGGCTCTATGCACATGTACGATCTCGATGCAACCATGGGGTTCAAGACATGCGAGTACACTGTGTTGATGGCTGTCCTGTCGAGACCAACACTGGCAAAATGTAACCGCACTTTTTGGAAAACATCAACTCGTGGGCGGCTCTCGGCCGTAATCATCATGTTTCTCAACTCATGTAGAGTAAATCCCTTGGCTGGCATGACTGCCATGGCGTGGTCCAGCATCTGAGGCGTCGCATACGTATCCTTAATTTTATACCTCGAGAGTGCCACAAATAGCGAAAGCGGACTTTGCGCGAACTCGACGGGCGATAGAAGATACGTAGGCGAACCGGTGTAGATTCCCATGAGACACGTATGAATGAAGCCAAGACCAGTTGTGCTCCGCACGCACCCAAGAACTGGACGTGAGCTCGTCATCTGACAAGTCTCTTTTTGAACTTTACACATGCCTAAAATGGTATCGTGTCCAAGCTGAACTGCTATTCTTCGCTGATCCGGAGTCCAGTATGTCCAGACAAGAACAGGATACCCCGGACGAACCCACGCAGGATCAATAGTCAACCCAAGATCCCGGAGACCGGTGTTCTGCTTAGGAGGCTTCGTCGTGTTGTACACACTCGGAATTGTGATTTTCAGAATCTGAGCCGACTGTTTGATGTGGCTGGAGACTGGCTTGAGTTTCATTAGATGATCCACGTCCTGGTTGACCAACACTACCTTGACGTTATAGTCGGCGATGATGTGAAGGAACGCTGGGACATCCTCATTCAGCCGGTTCTGGTCGAGCGGGGCCATCGGTATGGCGACGGCACCCAAGTTGATGCACGCGTGAATGGCATATACAAATTCCTCCGAGTGCGTGTACATAAGCACAACATGGTCTCCGGGTCGTATCTTGACCTTATTCTTCAGATACATAGCGACAGCAGCTACTTTTTGGTCAAATTTACGCCAGGGAATGCCCTTGCCTTCTCTGCCTCGCCCATCAATTGTGCAGTAGGCAAGATCATCAGGCTGCCGAGCGACACGCCACTGAATGAGGTCTGTGATGCAGGCAAAGTTGTTGAGAGGGGTCGAAGTGCGATCGTCGATGACAACCTCCCTTAGATCAATACCAGAATACTGCTTCTCAGCAGGTGCCAAAATATCGGATCGTGATTCCGAGGAGAGCGGGGACCAGATGCCACCAATTGGATCAATGCCAATGGGCAGGTTGAGCACCGCATGCTCTACTCCGAATTTGACGTGTACGCAGGGCAAATTGCCAAGGTCGAATTCACGGCGGCAAAGCATGTTTCCGATTTCTCGTCTGCCATTCTTGATGACTCTTGGCAATGAGTTGGGTGGCGTTACCATGACACAGTACAGCCTAAGGTGATGTTCTTCCATGAGTACCTCCATGACTCTCTCGGCCAGGGAGTCGAGCAGAGCCGTATCGGGCTGACGGGGGGGTCCTCCTGAGGCAAGAGGCGCGGTGGACGCAGAGGCAGTCTCGACGACGACAACGGGCAGATGCTCGTCGTTGACGAAGACGTCGAATGCGGAGCAATCGTAGATCTTAGAAATATTCTTGACTATGCTCACAACCATGTGCTGCACAAAGAAGTATCGATACTCGGCAATCTCATGGCCGTGCTCAACCCATTCCACCCTCTGCCTTATGCGGTCTTCGTAAAGGCCCAGAATGAAGATCTTTCCCTCAATGACTGTGCCCAGCAAACCAGTCCGCAAAAATTCCGGCTCCACAGGCGTCGGCGTGGGATCACCTGGATCGAACTTGTACGGGCGAGCGTGGAAGATGAGTTCCGTATTCTTTGGCTGCGCCCAGAATCCGCCTGACAGCGAAGGCGAGTCAACCCAGATTTCGCCAATAGCATGAGGTGATGCTAGCAGGCCGGTCTCGGGGTCAACGACAGCCAGAGTGGCGTCGGGAATCGGATAGCCAAATGTGCCCACTCTAACCATGCCAGGCTCATTAGATGCCTTCTTAGCCACCTCGTCGCCATAGGCCATTACAACAACCTCGTTAGTTTTGAGAGCCTCACGGTCCAGGAGAACCTCGTTCATTTCGGTATTAGCGTGCTTCTCAGTGGTAGTCGTCGTGCCCCCGCTCAGCAGGCTCCCAAACCCGTTTGCGGGTGCTGCGGGCTTGGCTGCTTTTTCGTCTTCTTCATCTGACTCGGATTCGGCCGCAGCCTCTCGCTCCAACTTGAGCGGTACACCCATGCGTTCCTCACCACCTAACCAGTCTCTCACACTTACGACCATCCCGCCATGCTCCGGAAGGCACAGCATTGGCGCGACTGCTTGTCTTGCTCTAGGGTTCCGCAATGGGCGTAGCCATCTGTCCGCCAGCACCTCGTGGAATTCGCCGTCAACTGTCAACGTGTCGATTAAACAAATCTTGACGGCTTGGAAGTTTGGTTCCATCCCCTTCTTATAATTCCGCGTTGTCATGGGATCCTGCTGGTAGTTATACGCCGCTCGCTTCAAGCCAGGATAATCAGCTACCATGATGGTGGCCTTGTACTTGGTAATTAGATGGGCATAAAGACCTGGCACGTCGACGGCCTTGTTGTCGAACCACACTGTGGTGTGGCCACCATAGACCGTAAACAATACACCTAGAATCATACCTATCCCTTGTCGTGGTTCCAGATATGATAGCAAGATCTCGCTAGCAGATTTTCCCCCTCCAATCAGAGCGCCGTTCTTGTCCCTTAGAGAGGGATTGAAGGTATCCCCAGGCACGCTCCCAGGAGTAGTAGAAATGATGGCGCTTAGACATGCCATTTGGTGCATGATGGTACGGTGACTTAGTACGACGCCTCTCATATCGCCCGTTGGTGCTCTGGAGAACTCAATATAAGCCAAGTCCGGGACAGATAGCACTGGTATGTCATCTTTTTTCTTGGGATGATAACTCCCAAACTCATTCGTTTTCCACCACTCCACTCCTTTGGGCCACGTCAGCTTCTGAGCCGTTATTTCTCGCTGAAACGCCTTGAGGTTGTTATCCGTCGTAAGGGCAAGGTGCGCCTGTGTCGAGGTGAGAATATAGTTGAGGCGCTGATAATCTTGCAGATCATTTATGGGCACAGCGACAACACCGGCGATAAAGCAGCCGATCAGAGCAATGGTGAAGTCAATGATTTCAGTGTCCCGGTACACTAGCGCAACGCGATCGCCACGATAAAGCGAACTCTTGTCTCGGATAACCTGGGCAACTTTTTCAGCCCTTGATGCTAGTTTGTCCCATGTGATGGATGCTATTTCCTTGCCCTTTCCATCGAGCACCCAGTATGCAGGTACCTTGGCGGCCGTGCGAGCGCGGTGCCGCAGCACAGCAGCCAGGTTATCAAAACGTGACATAGGTACGTTGCTATCGTGCGGATCATGAATAGAAAAGGGAACCTCTCTCGGCTCCAGCGGCTGTAGATACTCCAAGGCTTCAGGAGGTGGGAAATCGTTGGTCGTCAGCATTGGCGGGGGCATAGCCGCCGTGGGGGAGAACGCCTCTCCGGGTGAGTACCTGTGTGGTGCTTGTGCATATTCACCCCCTGGCTGAGACTGATCATAATGTTGCTCACTAGCAAAGTCGGAAAAGTAACCCTGAGTGTCCAGCAGCGTCTGAGTCCTTCCGTCGAAAAATTGATTTTGGGATTGAGGTCGATGTTGTTGGTATTGTTGATGCAGCTCCTGCCCCGCATCGGAGTACACTCCATGTTGCTCTGGATTGAAAGCGTAATCTCTGGAGACCATGGTTCCGCTTCGAGATTGGGCATCGCTTGATGTCGCAGCCGTTCCAAGCAAGTGCGGTTCGAGTTGCATCGGGCCGGGGCGCTCGCCTATAGCTGTACCAGGCTGCACCAGACCGGCCGCACTGCTATCCCGAGCGTGCAAGTTTTGGCTGAGCCCCGAGTTGGGGTGATAAACCAAAGAGGCGAATTCGGCGCCATTTTCACCAACAGCATCATATTCAGTAGCTTCATTGCTATCATAAGGGACGTGATTCGGGCTATCGGGATCGTGAATTCGCAAACCAGTTCGCGGAGGTGGAGGAGGTTCGTGGATGGTGGGAGGCGGAGGAGCAGAAGCTTGCGGGGCAGCACTGGGCTCGCCGTAGCCGTACTGGGCAAGAAGGAGACCACGTCGTTTCTGGTATCTAGATGTCGTTCTCGTCAGGATCGTTGGACAATAGTGGCCGTTTGTGAGCGTGACGCGGAGTCAGGTACGCGGGGGATTAAGTAGTTGAATGATAGAGGCATGCGTCTGACGATTTCGTTTGCAGCCCGGCAGAACCTTGAGCAGACGAGCACTTACCCTTTCTCCGTTATATCTCCCTCCTAAACGACAGAAGAGTGAGCACAACTCTCAACAATTTGAAAATAAGAACAAACGACACGCCGGATGTACTGACCTGTAGCTCGCGCTGCAAGTCATCGAGCTTGATCTGGAGCTCCGCTTGGAAATCGGCCATGACGGCGACGACTGAGCGTCGCTCAGCCGGCAGACGAGACTGATTGCAGCAGTTCGCGGGAAGATGAATAAGTGCTGCTGGCCTTACACGCTTTGGCGCAGCGGCCGTCTCGTAGATGTATTCCAAGCAGCAGAGCGTTGGGTCGTTGGGTCGTTGGGTCGTCGTGAAATAGCTTTAGCGGAGATGGGGAGTGGAGGGACGACTGGGGGGTGGGTTTCGAAAAGCTTGGAATGGAAGTCCCAGTCGTGTAGGTACTTGGGTACTCGTGACGTAGTGGGAGGCAGGTGCCTGCCCCAGTGCCTTGGCTGGCTGCTCCGTTAGCCGAATTATCAACATGCAACCGCTTTCGTGACAGCGCGAATTTCATACGGGCACGGTGCGTAACACGTTGTTCAGAGGCAACAAGATTCCCTTTTACTTCACCAGCTTCTGTGTACTTCAAATCGAAATCCTTCATACGCGTATCTATTAGGTACATATTGTACGGGAAGGCCGTCGATGCCACGAAATTGCCCAACTTTTTACCTCCCTGACGCAACACAACATCTTGGCGAGTGGGTTGAGGATCAACCGAATTCATCTACCACTATGCAGTCGAATACATGAAAACCAAATGCAGCCTTTCCTTTCATGCCCATAAACCAATCAAGGCCATCATGGCCATCATGGCGCAGCCCAGGTACAGCGATACCAGCATCAAGGCCAGTCGGTTCTTGTTGTTCGTCCGGTAGGGGTTGAAGAGAAAATCGCGCGCCAGCATCTCCACGAGCCCGGTGTAGATCAGAATACCAGCCGAGATAGAGTCCAAAACACCGGACACTATATTTGCCGGACACTATATTTGCTGTGAAGGAGTCTCTTTTTGTAATACCCCGGGACACATCACCAAGACATGCTGGCTCAAGCACCCTGAACTAAAAAAGGCCCGCAGCAACCGAACAGCCAAACGTGATGAGTTAAAAG
>SRPQ01000442.1:0-19725 GCA_018360075.1 Claviceps cyperi
ACCCCGAGGACTTCCACGCAGGTGCCTTCAGCGTCTTTCCCGTCGTTGCGGAGCAGACCCAGATAGGTGGTAAGTTGCTACCACGTGGAGTGTACCGTGGGGGCATGTGTGCTGCAGGCTGCAGGAAGAACGAAGATGAAGTCGACCAGGTAGTGACGAAGGAGGATGTCAGGTAGGAGCGCGTCAATCATCCAGTGGAGTGCTTCGGCAAACAAATTGAAGATAAAAAGGAGCGGTGCGAAGGCCGAAAGGAAGGCAGTTCTCTGTGTATGAGCTGCTGTACCAAGTGAAACCGAGGAGCCAGCGGACGCGAACGGCGACAGGAATGACGCGGGACGCATCTTTCAGGTCCTTCCTGACGATGTAGCACGAATGGGCCAGCACATCGGACCATTTGGAGCATACCCCGGAGGGATGTGTTAGAGTAGTGCGCCGAATTTCTGAGGAATGCCGTCAATCATGGGCTCTTGGGCACGAGGCCAAGGGGAGAAGAAATGAAAGGGGGCACGGGGGTGACGACGCTGATCCGACCGACAAGCGAGGTCGGCCTGTATCTGGGCTGCGATCAGATCGGGGTCGTCGGTGGCCGAGGGGAGATTGGGGGAGACACGAAATTCGTCGGGCCCAGTGTAACCGACGAGGGCTCCGAACCCTGCCTGCAGACCGCCTGGTTGAATTGTCGGCAGATCGAGGTGGCGTCATTGGGTGAGGAAGACGGGTCCTGTGGTGTTGGGACGCGGCCGCTTCTGGGACGGTGCCGGCAGCGTATGGTTTGTCGTAAAGTAGCTGTCGGTTCAGGCCCTGGGGTGTTCCTGCCATTCGTCGGCGTCGTGGATGGTGCTGGCCTTAACGGAGGCGAAGCTCTTCGTCGCGTGGTCGAGGCACTTGAACCCGACGAAGGACTGACCCTTTTCGGTGATGTAGCTCAGGAAGCGGACCTGAGCGATCACCACGTCCGGGTGCTCCCTGCCAAAGGGGCGGTGGTACACGTAGATGTAATTCGTGAATGAATTGACAAATATCAGGGGGTCGCTGGTGTGCTCCGCGGGCAAATGGGTCTTCCTTTTTCCCGTGAATTGTCCCGACGAGATGTCGACGCTGGACAGACCCTCGTTGTCGGAGGGACGCGGTCGCGGACAGGGTGGAGGCGATTCAGGTTCCACGGCTCGAATTTTCCGGTGCGGAAGTCGTCGATGTCTTCGACGGACACGGCAGCAGGTTCTCGAGCGATGGTGCGGACTAGGAGGGGGAAATGCTCACCAAGTGAGCCAGCAGCGTCTGCTGGCGGAAGGGCTGAGGCTGCCCCTGCACGAGTCGGAGCCTAGCTTCAGCCTCTGCGCGGTTCGCCTCAACGGCCATGCGGGCTGCCTTGGCCTGGATCGCCCATGTCTGGAGCTCCATGAGCTCGACCTGCTGAAGGGTCACGGTGGGAGCAACGGTTGAGGGGGGGGTTGGGGGCGCAGGTCTCGGCTTGGTAAGGGACTTCCGCTCCGGGGGCAGAGCCAAGTTCGGGGCCCCCGTGGGCTTGGCGGTTCTCGTGGATGGAGCCATGGCGATAGTAGATGAAGAAAAAAGAAAAAAGAAATAAAAAACAGGTTTCGATAAGAAAGGGTCTGACTGGGTGAGACCTGGTTTTGAGGTTTCGAACGGGTTCTGCAATCGGAGTTGGGAGTTGTGAAGGAAGAAAGATTTTAGGTGAGGAGGGTGTGGCTACGCCCTATAAATATTTTTCATGTAATAAAATGCAAGCAGTGACTGGCACAATGTATCAAGCTCATACCCTCTCCGCCTATAATTGCATGACTATAAATTGCAAGCAGATCGAGGAGAAAGGGGAAAAGAAAAGGAGAAAAGAAAAGGAGAAAAAAAAAGAATAGCCGCCAGTCGTACACGTCATTGGCTTGAGCGGTTCTGCACGGGCCCAGGAATTCGCCTTCCCGGAGGAAATGCGCCGGCCCACACCCCTGCTCTTTTTAAGTTGGACTGGCATGCATTGAATTTATACAGAGTACAATACGGAGTACCTAATGTATGTGCCTACATAACATGTACCTATTACAGGTACCTAATATAGTGTAGGTATGTACATTGTCTATGTACAGTCTACAGAGAGGTACCTTCATGTGTACAGTGGTACACCCAGGGGCATGCTGGAGAGGCAAAGCGAATCAGGCGGTCTCCGCGATCTAAGGCAGATCTCCATTGTGCCCCTGTTGGCTTCACCAGCGACCAGCTCGCGATGTGTGTTCGTGGTTCCGACTTGAACACTCTGTACCTATGTACCTAGGTAGGTATGTCACCGTGGTGTGAAGATAGGTACATCATATGTGAGCGCAAGTGGGTGCAGGTGTCGCCAGGTGGGCGGACCGAGCAGGCGGGTCCGGGGCGCCCTCTTGGCAGCCCGGTTCGGAAATCAAGGTCGTCCGTTGTTGGCGTCCACGACTCCGGCCGTTGACCTTGTCTCACAGTTCCCCTCGGCCCATCGGGACTCTGGCGTCCATGGAACTGCGTGGCGATATGCTCAACTGCTCCCTTTCGCTTTCGGCATCGGCTCAGCAGGAACTGCCTTGGCAAGCGAGCAAGAAGGACGCCCCTTGCCATCTTGGGCATCTTGGGCATCTTGGGCCAGCCTGGGTGACTGCAGCGCCACCTCGCACACGCCACCTTCCTGGTCGTGCCCCTCTGCGACTTGACGTTGCGTAGATCCCAACTGCTCAAGATCTCCATCGTCTTGGCATCTCCTGCTAGTCATCCTCTCCATCTCTCGAACCGTCCTCGAATCCGTTCTCTTTGACGACCTCTTCGAACTCGGCAAGAGCATACATAGCCTGTATCTTACATTCATACATATCCGTCGCCCTCGGGTGCTCGACTCCTGCAGCGCAACAACGCCACGCCGTCATTCAACGAATCAACGGCATGTTCTGAGCTATCAACCCTCTCCACGACCGGCTGCCTTGCCACAGCTGCTGGAAACTTGGAGCAGGACGCTGTGCTTGAGGTTCTTCAAGGCATCGTGACTTTTAGGCCACTGTCCATCTACTTCTTCCCTTCACACTCGTCCTCCAATGCACGAGTCGTCGCAGAAAGAAGGTGAGGCCTCGGCCCCAGCGTCAGCTGCGTCACAGCCCGAGCATGCCGATCGAGAATATCACAGCCTATTCAATAGCCTCTCTCCCGTTACTGGCACCCGAAGATTTCCGGTTGGCGAAAGCGACTTTTCCGACACAGCGACAGACGGCCCGCCCAGTAGCCATGGCGCTCCTCACGGTCCCTTGTCGCCATGGAGTCTTGGCTCCGAAAAGCAGTTCGGCAACCAGTCTGCCGCTTCGGATGCATCTGGAGATCGCGTTTTCCCTATTCGCTCCGTTATCAGCGTAGACGTGAACCATAGGACGATGATGAAGCATGGCAGTAAGCACCCATCATTGCGACATTCCATTGATACTATCGGCGACAACCGGCGACTCGAATTCGCACCCACGCCCTTTTCTCCAGGTTTCTATGGCGGTCGTGGAAATACATATCGCCGAAAACGAGCCATGAGCGGCCCGGTATCCAGCATTCAGGCAGATGCAATTCGTAAAGGTACTGTGCTACCCTTGGAGCTTGATGTTGGTGTTTCCTGCAGTGAAAGCGAGGACGAGAGGCCCGACGCCGTGCAAGATGCTGGCGATGACCTTCATGAGGCTGCTGCACCCGAAAGTGCATCCACGACTTCTGTTACACAGTCAATAAGCGACCTGACTCATGTCACCACTCGATTCACGCACGCGGAAACCGAAGAAGGCCATGCTATCATCACTGGAAGAGATGGTGTGCTGCAGCGATGCGATGATGAGCCGATTCACACCCCCGGTGCTGTTCAGGGCTTCGGCGTCCTCATTGCTCTCCGCGAGGATAGCGGTGGCAGCTTCTCTGTGCGATATGTCAGTGAGAACTCGGGAAAGATTATTGGTTACACCCCGAAGCAACTGTTTCGACTTCGCAATTTCCTCGACATCTTGACCGAGGAGCAGCAAGACAACCTCCTGGACCACATCGACTTTATACGCGACGAGGATGCAGACCCAGCTACCAACGGGCCTGAAGTTCTGAGCTTATCCATCAAGCGTCCAAAAGCAGACAAAAGCACCAAGTTCTGGTGCGCCATTCATATTAGCAATGCACATCCTGACCTCGTCATTTGCGAATTCGAACTGGACAATGATGTCGAATTCCCTCTCCGACCTCCAGATGAGCCTGCTCCTGTCGCCCCTCTCGACACACTTCACTCTAATCCAACGCTAGAGGAGATTGAAGAGAGTACATACGTGCTTAGCAAGCCTCTTCGTATCTTGCGAAGCGCCAGAAAACGCCGAGGGGAGCAAGGAGCCATGCAAGTTTTTGACATTATGTCGCAAGTACAAGAGCAGCTATCTTCTGCTCCTAATTTGCATGCTTTTCTGAAAATTTTGGTGGGGATTGTCAAGGAGCTCACCGGATTCCATCGCGTCATGGTCTATCAGTTTGATGCCTCCTTCAACGGCAAAGTGGTGACGGAGCTCGTGGACACTTCTCAAACTGTGGATTTGTACAAGGGCCTGCATTTTCCTGCCTCTGACATTCCAAGACAAGCTCGTGAGCTGTACAAGCTCAACAAAGTCCGTCTCCTCTACGACAGAGATCTTGAAAGCGCAAGAATGGTATGTCGGACCAAAGAGGACCTCGACGTGCCGCTCGACATGACTCATTCGTACCTCCGCGCCATGTCTCCAATTCATGTCAAGTATCTTGCCAACATGGCGGTTCGCTCATCCATGTCCATTTCGATCAATGCCTTTGACGAGCTTTGGGGTCTGGTGTCATGTCATGGGTACGGCAATCATGGCATGCGGGTGTCGTTTCCAATTCGCAAAATGTGTCGCTTAGTTGGGGATACAGCCTCAAGAAATATTGAGAGGCTATCCTACGCATCGAGACTTCAGGCACGTAAGCTCATTAATACTGCTTCGACGCACAAAAACCCCTCAGGCTACATTATTGCGTCTTCCGATGACCTACTGCATCTTTTCGATGCCGATTTCGGTCTTTTATCCATCAAGGGTGAGACTAAGTTTCTTGGTAAAATTGAACAGAGTCAGGAGGCACTAGCCATGCTGGTGTATCTTCGCATGAGAAAGCTCACTTCCGTCACTGCCTCACAAGATGTCAGCCAGGACTTTCCCGATCTCAAGTATGCACCTGGATTTCAGGAAATCGCCGGCCTGCTGTACGTACCTCTCAGTGTTGGCGGTCATGATTTCATCGTCTTCTTTCGCCGCGGTCAAATAAACAAAGTGAAATGGGCCGGTAATCCCTATCATAAGACGATTAAAGACGGTACAGCGGGACTTTTGGAGCCCAGGAAGAGCTTCAAGCTCTGGACAGAAACAGTCCTTGGAAAGTGTCGGGACTGGAACGAGGAACAAGTGGAAACAGCAGCTGTATTGTGCCTGGTATATGGTTTGTTGTTTATGTTCCTTCTTCTGTGCAGGTACCCATAATCAGTGGCAAGTGCTAAGAAGCATCTTTTAGGTAAATTCATCGAAGTCTGGCGGCAAAAAGAACAGGCACTGGAGAGCAGCAAGCTTACACGACTGCTTCTCGCGAATTCGGCGCATGAGGTCCGGACTCCCCTGAATGCCATCATCAACTACCTCGAAATTGCGCTCGAGGATTCTCTGGACCAAGAAATGCGCGACAATCTTGCGCGGTCACATTCGGCTTCGAAATCGCTCATCTGCGTCATTAATGATTTGCTTGATCTTACGAAAGCAGAGGAGGGCCAAAGTTTGGTCGAAAATGAGGTTTTCGATCTCGGGCTGTGCATCAACGAAGCCACAGATCCCTTTCGCGTCGATGCCAAGCGTAAAGGTATCGCATATCAAGTCACCAAACACACTGGACTGCCCCAATTCGTTCACGGCGATAGTCGGCGCGTGAGACAAGCATTATCAAATGTCTTAGCCAATGCCGTAGCACATACGCATAGCGGGTCAGTAAACGTTGAAGTGTTTGTATCAGACGTCCGCGACGGCACGGCATTCGTTGATTTCGTCGTCGCCGATTCTGGGGTGGGCATGAGCCCCAGACAGCTGGATGCTTTATTTCGCGACCTTGAACAGGTCTCTACCGAGGACTTAGATGTCCCTTCACCCGATGTGCAAGACAGAAAGCGAGGGGCAAGAACGTTGGGATTGGGCCTGGCGGTAGTTGCTCGGGTTGTTCGAAACATGGATGGCCAGCTTCGGTTGAAGTCTGAGGAGGGGCAAGGTTCGAGATTTGTGATTCAGCTACCCTTTCGCCTGACAGGCGATCCTTTTCCATCAGAAATCGGACAACTTCCAGCTACGTCGTCTGGGAACTTTTCAACCGAAGCCGCAGTCGCAGCCACTGCGTCTGCGTCTGCGTCTGTGTCTGTGTCTGCGTCTGCGTCTGCCAGTCTCAAGGCTCCACAAGAGGGCGAGATCACGCTTATCGATCGAGGCAGCCGCGTGGATCCCGACTCGGATGCAGCAACTGACGTAAAGTCCATGAGTAGTGGCAATGTTGAAAGGCGACGGGGACGAAGCGTCGGAAGTCTTGCAAGTCATGGCAGTCAAAGAAGTGGCGCTGAGCGGCTCATTGATGCTATTCAAACGCCGCTCTCGATCAGCGATATACAATCAGGGTACTTTGCGTCACGTCAAATTGAAGTCGCAAGCAGTGGCCTACAGCCTCCTCCTGCCAAGGTCATTTCGGATGATTCCGCTCGGCCCATGGGCCCGTCTTCGATCAAAACTGCGTCTCCCAGCAAAATAAAATCAAGAAGGGAGCCCGGTACTGTAGACGTTCGAGACAGCAAAACGAAGATAAGGGCCGTAAAAGTTCCTGAGGAGTTCACAGATATGCCCTCCAAAGATGCCAAAGAGGATACGCCAAGGGTTATATTCCAGTTACCTACTGAAGCGCACAAGCCGATTGAGCTCCAAGAATCGCCTGCAGTTGCCCCACGGAAGGAACCGGAAACCGCACTCACGGTTCTCGTGGCCGAAGATGACCCAATCAACATGAAGATCTTAAGAAAGAGGCTTGAGCGAGTTGGTCACGAAGTTCATCATACGGTCAATGGTGAAGATTGTGCTGCTGTTTACAAAGAGAAGTCCTTTCAATTTGACGTCGTTCTCATGGACATGCAGGTGAGTCGATGTCGGACTGCGCTGGTTTCCTCGCTTCCATTGACACTCAAGCTAATCTGGTTGTGCAGATGCCGATCGTGGACGGTTTGACAAGCGCGAAGATGATCCGATCGATGGAGCATTCCCAGGACCATAAGGGACATTCGAGACTAGCAGAAAACAATTGCCATCGGATACCCATTTTTGCGGTATCCGCATCGCTCATGGAGGCTAAGAAGCAGCTTTATGTAGACGCTGGTTTCGACGGATGGATCCTAAAACCTATTGACTTTAGGCGCCTAAGCACACTGTTGTATGGAATTGATCATCTTGACGTCCGGCAGGCTTGTTTGTACGCTCCAGGGGAATGGGAACATGGCGGCTGGTTCTCACTGGAAGAGACGCACGCAAGATAGACGACGGCGTGAGTTGAAGTCTGGGAGACAAACCTTATGCACAGCCAGGCGGCTCCCGCTGCACCTTACCAGGTATATACCACTTCTGACCTGCCCAGCCGCCGCGTGCGGCCATGCTCTTTTTACTTTTCTTTCTTCTTCATAAGTTCATCCCTTTTCTCCCTTCTTCATTCTTCAAAAAATAGACGTAATGATACAGTTTTCTTTCTTTTTGTATATTCACTTGATTGGGTAGGTGAGCGAACGGCGTCCGAAGTAGATTTGCATGACTTGGAGTAACATTCACATTACAAAATGCATGCAGCACAAGCAAGAGGCATTGTACATACCCTTTTTTTTTTTTAACCTCTGAGGAGGGGTGGGGTTAGTTTGGTTGGTCATCGCATCACGACTTTACAGAGTTAAATGTATCATTAAAAAGGGAGAGGAGGGCGAATGGTTTTGATCCTGTTCTCTGATTTGCTTACACATGTATCAAGGTATCGATGAGGAGGGCGGTTGTATGTAGTGCAGATAATATCACTATCACTGGTGCGTGGATGTGGACAGCGGAGAGTGAGTTGAATGCAGAGAGCAAGGGGATTGATTACATTGACTCATCTCGGCGTCAAAAACATGTTCAGAGGGTTCTCATCATGTTGTTCATCTTCAGGATCCGGACCTCAGTCAGGGTTACAGATGCCACTTTTCTTGTCGTCGTTGGGGATGTTGCACGTCTCGGGCCCAAAGCGTTGTGGGATTTTATCGTCTGTGGCGAAATTGTACACGATCAGGTAAGGCGGACGGGTTTTGGCAGCCTGTATCTATGAGAGCCGAGACGCTTGACGCTTGACGCTTGGTATTGTCCAATAGAATATCATTCTTTATCTCCTCTCATATATTTTGCAGTTATGAGTGGCATGTATGGCTAGTGTGTATCACGTATGTTGAGCTGGAGAACCCTCACGAATAAAGCCATTAAAAATATGCTATACGCAAGGAACTCCAATAGACGGTACAAGAACAACGGAGGAAAATAGTCCAAAACCCATCCATCTACGCCCCATCCCGTACTGTGTACATGATATAGCTCACAGATGTAGCGATAAAAAAAAGAAAAAGGCAACGCCCTCATCCCAGCTCTTTCATCTGACACATTTCCCTCGTCGTTACATCATCAAACATCAAAGCAATTACCCATTATCTGACTTTCCTTTTCTAAACCAGCTCCTCTTCTGCTTCTCCTCGTAATTCTCCTCCTGGACATTATGTTGCCCCACGATAGACAAGAAGACCTGGTCCAGGCCCGTCGGACTAACGCTGTAGTGATCAAGTCCCAGGAGTTTCTTGTTCTCTTCCAACATAACGGCTAATTGTCCCACAGCGCTTCCCTGATGTGCCGCACCAGCCACATCAGTTGAGTCCTGGTGATGAGGCACAATGGTGTTTCCAGCATCGTTACGGCGGCGACGCTGACTCAGAGTATGCACGTCGCTGGCTGAGACGGAGAAGCGGAGCTGCCCGTGGTATGTCCTCGCATCGACTTGTGCAGATGGTAGGTTCTGACGGATCCAGCTCAGGACCCTCTGCATCTCCTCGTTTGTGGTTCGTGGTGCGGTGCTCGACACGAGATGCACGTGGAGCATATCACCAAAGCGATGGCGAAGATGGTCCGGCGTGCCGAGGGCGAGCATGCGTCGGGCCATGATACCGGCTCGGCCGGCAAGCGCATCGGCCTCCTCCATGCTGTGCGTAGTAAGGAGGATAGATCGGCCGGGAACGGTAGCGGCTAGAGTCCTCCACATGATGCGCTTTGCTGCCGCGTCGAGACCTGATGATGGCTCGTCGAGGAGAACGACTGTGGGATTGCCCATTAGGGCGATGCCCAAGCTCAGCTTTCGCTTGTTCCCGCCAGAGAGGGCGTAGCCCATGCGGGAAGCGAATGCCTCCAAGCCTACTGCTTGTAGGATGGCCGAGACGTTGTGCTCTACGTCAGAGATGCCGCGGACGCGAGCGTAAAACTCGAGGTGTTCTCGTACCGTCATTTGATCCAAGGCGTCTATCTGGGGGCAGACTCCAAGATGGGTTCGCGCAGCGGCAAGATCATGAATGACGGATTTGTCTTCCACGATCACGTCCCCACCGTTTCGGCTTGGTTTCATGTCTCCACGGATCAACGAGATGGTTGTTGATTTTCCGGCGCCGTTTGGACCAAGCAGGGCAAAGACTTCGCCGCGTTTGATGCCAAAGGTCACGTTGTCGACAGCAGTGTTTTTGTCAAAGGACTTGGTGAGATGCATCACGCGGAGCCCATCGTCCACTTCTCCGCTATTCGTCACTCGCGCAGACTCGTCGGACACTTCTTCGTCCAGCTCTTGTTCAGGTTCTGTGGGCTTGTCGCGGTTCAGCAACCTGCGAAAAGACGAGCCAACAGAGCCCCCATCGAGCCACAGGAGTAGCGCGAAGAGAACAACGCATTGAAGGATCAAATACAGAATCGGACCACCATAGGCCTTGAGCGCTCCGGGATGAGTGGAAAGCTCATTGCCGTCGCATGCTGTCGAGAATAGGTTGGTAGCCAGAAACAGAGCCCTTGTCGCGGAGCAGATTGGAGCAAAAACTGAGATGACAAAGTGACTGACCAGAAGCGTGCTGTCAATCTTGTTAGCCTGCACGTAGGTGATGATGCAAATGTATGCGATGAGATATCCGAGAAAGAAGACGGCTTGATAAGCAGCAGCCCAGGCAAAAGTGCCAAGTTGCGTCTTTGTGAACAGAGAAATGACGTAGGAGAACAAAATGGCAGCAAGCCCATACAAAAAAAACACAACAAACACATATACAAGGTGGAACCAGATGCTGGAGATGCCAGCCCAGACAGCCGTCATGATGGCCGAAGCAATGAGAACAAAAATGAAGTCAAACAGGGTATAGGCGGCCCACAGTGGAAAGGGTCGGACGCCGTTGGAATACTGCAGAGCACGAACAAACTTCCTTCGCTCGACGCTCGGGTAGAGTGAGAAGAAAGCCGGGTAACAGGCAAGAGCCAGGCCCATGTAGATGACTAGATTTAGTGCATCGCCGATGCCGGGATTGAACGGTATATCGAAGGATGACCAGGTTGTGGCGATGGACGTATTTGTGGCAATGACATGGAGGTATTGCTGCGCGGTAATGGAACTCGTGATGAACAGATTCGCGGCCCAGCCGAACGTGGGATTCGAGTTACTATCACCCAGCCAAAGAGCGGTGGTAACCTTGGCGTAATTCTCTTTGATGTATTGCTGCCATTCGTCAAACGTCTCAACCAGCTGGATATTCTTCAGCGCCGCCGACCCCATGATGGAACCACTTCTCGAGCCATTGAAGATGGGCTGAAGTAAATCCGAAATCGCGGATATCGAGAGCCTTGTAGTCGGTCCAGCTAGAAAGACAATTCGGGAGTCATCTGCTATTTGAGTAAACGCGTCTTCGGTTGAGGAGGTAGACGCCTGCTCCGCAGCAGTGCATCCTGTTTGTGTCTTTCCTCGCACGTAAAGGGATGTCAGAGCAGCGGCGAAGATGGGCAAGAGGAAAGCGACCAGGTACAGAATCCAGTTTCGCTTGAGCACGACTATTCGTTTTCGGAAGAGTATCACTGCTTGTTTCCAATAGCCAACACGCTTTCCGTCCAAGAGTTTCAGCCCCGGGGACACCTGTTGGCTTGATTCGTCTTGAGAGAAGCCAGAGAGAGCGCCCTTATCGGGGGAGCATTGAGCTTCTACTGCCATGCGGGCGCTCGATTCTCTCGATTCTTCTTGGTCCCGAACCTCTTCAGCGAGCTGTAGAAAGACGTCTTCAATCGTTGGCCCAGAAAACCGATAGTCGCTAACGTTTTGCGCATCAAGAGTTCTGATGACCTGTGCTGCTAGTTGTGAAGAAGGAGCAATATAGGTCACCAAATCGAATGCGTCCTTTCTACGAACGCCTTGAACGCTGGGAAAGTTCGTAACGCCAGGGCTTTTTTGTACGTGGACCCGATACCCTCCACCAAATTGATCCTTGAGCTGCACAGAGGAGCCCTCGGCTCGCAGTGTTCCTTTGGAAAGAATGACAATGTGGTCAGCGAGAAGATCAGCCTCATCGAGGAAATGCGTCGTCATAATCAACGTTCTCTTGCCTCGCTCTGATAAGAGAATATCCCAAATCTTGCGCCTTGACAGAGGATCCAGTCCACTGCTGACTTCGTCGACGCAACACAAGGTACTCCCACCAGTCAGCATTATGCCAAGTTGCAGCTTTCGCTTCTGCCCGCCCGATAGCGTTTTTGCAAAAGCCTTGCGCTTCGGTAGGAGGTCAATGGCTTTGACAAGATCAAGCATCTCTTCCTTACTAGCTTGTGCGTTAGGAGCTTTCAGTCGATTGAAGATTGCCAAGTGTTCCTCGACAGTCAAGTCATCCCAAAGAACATTCTTCTGTGGCGCGATCCCGAGCCCACCTCTACCATTGATTGTGATGGATCCGCTCGTGAGTCGATGCAGACCGGCAATCGCATCGAGAGTGGTACTTTTACCACTGCCGTTGGCACCTAGCAAAGCAATAATCTGGCCTGTTCCCGCCTGGAGACTCAATTCGCTGACAGCTACGACGGGTTTTCGAGGATTCGCCTGGGATGAGAAAAGCCTGGAAAAGAAGCTCGGCTGGTATAATTTAGTGAGCTTGTCCAGCCGTAAAGCGTATTCATCGTGCTTGCCATCATTGCCATGCTCCATCTGCATCTTGCGACCTTCGGTCGACACTCCGAAGAGCTTCTTCTCGATCAGGGCAGCGATGAGGGGATAAACAAGAATATGGACGATGAGAATTACGAAGAAAACGATGCCTGGAATTTCCCAAGGGCTATTCGGGGGGGTTTCGACTAAATTCGTAGCCCTATTCGTTCTCTCAAACCTCGCCATCAAGGTGAGGAAATAGACAAACGTGCAGGGCGTAAAAAGGATAGACAAGATAGCGACGGGTCCAGTTTTGGGCTGTGTTAATGCCTGGGCTAGAATTCCAAGGAGAAGAATAACCAGAATGGCGCTGATTCCGCTGAGCTGCGCCGTTTTGAAAAAGGATGCAAACAAGATTGACATGGAGGCGAGGGCAAGCCCGGCGAACAGATTGAAAAAGAGCACAATGGCGGTGTTGGTATTCGGAAAGACTCCATAGCGAATAATGACGGAGCCAATAATCCATGCAGGAGCGTAGAGTATAGAGAATGATAAATGATGCGCGATGATGCGAGCAGCCTGCGCCATCCAAGGTCGGCGAACGACGATCATGGCATCAATAAGCTGGGACATGCCGCTTTCACGCTCTGTGGCCATGAATCCGGTGAGATGGTAGGTGATCCAGAGGATATTTGCAATGAACGCTACGGCCATGAAGTTCACTATGGCCTTGTGATACGCTTCACGTACTTTTACTTCCCGTTGTTCCTGGGTAATGCTGGTGAAAGCCAGCTCATCCGTCCTGGTCAGCGGGTCAGAGTTGAGATTGTCGAGACTGGCAATGGCTGAATCAACGAAGCGCTGAAGAGGCAGTATATAAATCTGCTGTACGTTGTCCGATTTATCAACGTCGAATTTGACGGGTTCGCTCCAAAATGCAGCATCGGTGCGGATTGTGTAGTTCCAAAGGCCACCAGGCCCTTCGTTCGGGGAAGAGCGCAACACGACAGCGGCGAAGCAACTTGTCACTCCTCGCAGGCTGCTGCGGCACTCGGTCGCGAGATCATCTTCAGTATCAAGCCTGGCCAGTTTCATAGAAGAATCCGTAGTGGCGGCATTTGCGACTTTGTCAAGAACTCGATCAATGTCGCCTCGGCTGTAACCGTTGTTGATCAGTACCAGCTTGTCACGCCCACTACTCCTCGCAGAATCGAAGGCGTTGGATAAGCTCCTCACAGGCTGCACGGGGCTGAAGCCATAGTTCGCAGGAGGAACAAAGAGATTCTTGGCAAAGCTGAAGAACGCGGAGAGGACGAGCGGCAGCACGAAGGCCATGATCAAACACAAAGCGAAGTGCCGAAAGAGGAGCCATCGAAAGTTCTTGGACATCAAGGTCCAGATATGTTTTCGAAGCGCCATGGTGTACGATGAGTGTGCCGAGCCCGACGCAGCGCGTCTCCGCTGGGGCAGATATTCCCTTGTTGACCGACGAGTCAATGGTATCGCAGCTTAAGAGTCATCCATGTCACAGTACTGAGCGATGAGACTGCTTGATGGCCGAGAATGGCTTCAAAGAAACGGTATTGTACTGAGAGGATGATGGAAGGACGGACGAGTCCGGCGACAGAAGGAGGCAGCAAATGGCGAAATGCAGGTTGAGAGTACATAGGTCAAAGAGTCGGCAAGCTGCAGGGGATCGAGTTATTGGAATGACGGAGGCTGTGCTCACAAGGCACGGGGGAGTCGTCGAAATAGACGAGCGGACCCGAGGCGAGTGGCAGACGATAGGGTGGACGCGACTCGTGGATGTGGGCATTGAGCACAGGTTTAGACGGCCTTGCAAGTTAGGGCGGGCTGAAGGTGGCGAGAGGGACAAAGAGGATGAGGCTAGCGAGGATAATGAGTACGATGGCGAACAAGTAGGCGCCATAGTGACGGGAGAGCTGAAAATGTATGACGCTGGACGACTTGGCCTCGACAGTTGCCAGACCTGACACTGACACTGCCTTCTTGGCACCTTCAGAATCGTCTGAACTTGGTGATTGCAACGGTCTGCGCGGGCCGCACGTACATACAGCTAGAATGTGTAGGTACATGTCCAATCCCATCGGACTCGGCGCAAATGTAGGTAGTCGAATAGGAGGGCCGTTGGACTCTTGACAAGCTCTTAGTCGGCCGCCTCCATACCTACATAGGTACCTGCCTAGGTACATATGTACATACATTGCTTGTATGTATATGAGGAGGTACATACTTCGTTGTATTCGTAATCATAACTTCATGACCGATATTCGAGGCTTTGATACTAACGGGGGAAAGGTACATAGCCAATGAAATGTTGACCCGATGATGACTGCTCGCTAGCGTCGCCACCGACTCGCCCGAAGGCAATGCTTTCAAAATTCATGGAGTTGGTAACGGCGACTCACCTCACACGTGTTGATCCCTCAAAAGTTGGGCGGCCTGCAGGGGTACATTTATGAACTTAGCCGGCTGCCGGGGTGGTGCTATGAATTCTCCGAGCGCAGGGGAACCAGATCCCGTGACCGTGAGTGAGGCACGGCCCGACCATTCTCCCGATGTTCAAGAAGCTCCAAGCATAGCGACAATCACCCATTCCATCATCCACGGTGACGCGGCTTCTACAACACCACGACCTAAATTTTCAACTCCGCACTTGGCGCTTCCGGTTCCGACAAACGGACCACCACAGATCTACTCATATCATGATATAGCCATCCAATATTGCCTTGCTGCCTGACGGACTGGTACCGCCGCCACCATGTCCGTCAACCCTGCGCCGTCGCTGCAGCTCGCAGACTATCTCGAGAAGCTGCCTGGCACCACGTTCAGGAAACTGTACCAGCAGCCTTCGACCGCGTTTGCTATATTTCGGCGCATGCTGCCGCACTTAGGTATACCCATAGCGATCCTGGCCTGATTTGACGTGCAAGGCCGACTCCAACACGCAGCAGCAAAGGGACTAATGCAACTTATGTGTCTTACCGGAGTCTAGCCAAAACTTTGGTCATGCGCATCCTGTACATGCCCAAGCCCATGCTATTTACGGAACTTGACGTATGGCTGAAACCAGATGCGAAGAGGTACGCTAACTACCTCCACATTCTGTGCGCCCGAGACATGACGCACGCTGTTTTTTATATCTACTCTAACGGATACCATCGGATACTTTGAACAGGCAGCGAGACCATGCGATTGCGACTCTCAAGGGCCTCCACATCATCCAGGTCTCGGTGCCATCGAAAGAGAAGCCGCAAGAAATGCAGCTCACAACGAACTTCAAGAACTCGCTACGTCTAGCCCTCACGGGTGGCGGCGAGCATAATTCCTTTGGCGTACCGTCCACACTGATGGTTCCGCCTGAAATTGACCTATCGTTTCTGGATCGATATGCGCGAAAGAAATGGGAGGATATTCTTCACTTCGTCGTCTCCAGTGTCGGGTACAAGAGCACGGGGGACACGACTGGACCAAACAAGAGCGTCAAGGAGATCCTCATCGCAGGACGACTGGTGGACAGACGAGCGAATGGGAGCATTGGCATCACACAAGCCGGCTTCACATTTTTGCTGCAAGAGCCGAATGCGCAAGTCTGGACATTGCTCCTCCTGTGGCTCGAGGCCAGCGACACGAACCAGGCCGCTGGACTCGAAACGGTCGACATGCTTTCATTTCTCTTCGTCCTGGCCAGTTTGGAGCTCGGGCGCGCGTATGACACCAATGCCCTCACCGAACAGCGCAAGAACATGCTGCCCTCGCTCCTGGACTTTGGCCTCATCTATATACCTCCGAATAACCGCTCCATGTTCTTCCCCACGCGACTCGCCACGACGCTTACAAGCGTAGGTAGCAGCTTTCGCTCCATCAGTGACGGTGTTGCAGCCGCCACGGCTGTCGCTCCTGGAACGTCCCATGCCGGTACTGCTGCCAACAACGCTTGGAATGGCACCCTCGGCGGCGACGGCAAGGGCAGCGTTATTGTTGAAACGAATTACCGAATCTACGCATACACGCAATCCACACTCCAAACCGCCGTCCTCGCCCTCTTTTGCAAACTCAACATGCGTTTTCCCGACATGGTTGCCGGCCGCCTCACCCGCAATTCAATCCGCCAAGCCATCAACTTTGGCATCACAGCCGACCAAATCATCTCCTACATGGCTGCCCACGCCCACGAGCAAATGCACCGCACCGCCGCTACCACCAACAAACCTATCCTGCCCCCCACCGTCGTCGACCAGATTCGTCTGTGGCAGCTCGAGAACGAGCGCATGAAGACAACAAGCGGGTTTCTCTTCCGCGATTTTGACGACCATAAGGAATTCGTGGACACGGCGCGCTTTGCGGAAGACATTGGCGTTTTGGTCTGGAAGAGTGACAAGTCGGGCATGTTTTTTGCGAATAAGTATGAGCAGATACGGGATTATATGAAGAGCCGAAAGCGGTTTGAGTAATTTGGTAATTTTTTTTTTTTGAATGAATGAACATGGGCAGATAGAGATTGCCATGTGTCAGGAGGCATCATAACAGCAAACAGCACAGGACAGAGAACACGGACTACGTAGAGTACAAGTAAATACACGATGCATCGTAAGCTGCATCACCTTCCTCCTTATTCGTCCTTCTCCGCCACGTAACATGTGCACCTGTTAACAACAACCAAGCCGCATCCTAATTCCTCACTCCTCAACTCACCCTGACTCCTCATCATCAGCGTCCCAACCTCCTGAATACAATACAGTACAAAGTATACAAGCATCTACAAGATCCTCACTAAGCCCTTCCCTGAGCCGACGAACCAAAGAAAGCAAAAACAAAACACCACATTCCTATTCCTGAAACTCCAAAAGCCACAGGTGATCCATGCAGCGCAACCATGACGCAAGTAGCTTGCTATGTCTCATCAATACCCAGATACCTCTTCTCATCTCCCTTCCTCCCCAAAACGACCGAAAAAAAAAGAACGAAGCCACAGCCACGACCACCAAATAAATAGTATACAGTACCCAGTCCATTCAAAAAGACCGGAAATGTAAAACCACTCCATGCAAGGGGGGATAGTAGACCAGTCTGCCAATTTGCCGTATCTGCGGTATGAAAAGAAACAGAAAAAAGAGGGAGGGGAATCTGAGAGCAACACAAAATCTCCAAGTAGATAGTGAAACAGGAAAGAGAGGAAGCCAACCACAGACCATGCGTGTAAGAACATTGACTAATATACTGCGCCGACCAATCGAATAGGCCCAAGGGTGCGAATATAGGATATAGGAAAAGAAAAACAAGAGCCCAGGGCCCAAGAACAACCAGTACGGAAGAAAAGAAAAGCCAAGAACAGCCAGAGACGACAGAAAAGGCAAGAAAATAATGCAAAAAAGCATACGCGGAAATAAAGAATCGCACCGCGTGTTTAAAACACACTCACCCCACGACTCGAGCCATGTTTCAAGGCAAAAGCTGCCCCATGCCTCGGACTGGGTATCGGCTTCCTCTTCAACACCCCATCCTGGACCTCAACGCTCTTAAAGCGACTGCCCACACTGCCAAGTACCATCTTCTTCCGATCCATGCCTCCAAGCTGCTTTTGCGCGACAGGCACTTTCGAGGAGCCAACGCGATGCTTATACGACTGCTGCCACGAGCGAAGCGATTTTATAGCTTCTTCTGTGACGCAGAGTGACTCCATATGACTGAAAATGCGATCGCGTCGAATGTCGTCTTCGTTTTCGAGACGTCGTCTGGGGTTGTATGTGATTGTTGTCAATGCAGAGGTGGTTTTTGACGGAGCGAGATATGTCAAGTGGTTGCGAGATGATGGCAGGAGGGATTGGTGACCCAGCGCAACTAGCTTCGTCTGTCGCCATTGGCTATCGGCCCAGAACGAATACTGTGAGAGGGAAGAATCATCGAGGTTCTCGGATAAGAAACGGTCTTGCAATGCCATGAAGCGGCCGCACCAATACTCTGAACTTTGAGCTGCGTCAATCTGGCTAATATCAGGTTGTGGACGGGACGCAGTTGAGCGGGGAGTAGCATCATGAGGTGTGGGTGTGCGGGCAGTACTCGCAGACGATAATGGCGACGACGTCAATGTTAAGGCCAGGGGGCTAGATGTGTAGTCGGCTATCTTGGCAATGGGTGAATTCTTGCTAGGTGTCATCTTGTTTTCGAGACTAAAGGTCCTTGTCGGTGCCAAGCTCGGCCGAGAGAAAGACTTCTTGAGCCCCTGTAGGACCGTCATGGTCCTCGACCGCGGCAATTTACTCTCCTGCTTTAGCGAACTCGTCGGCTTCATATCCATATCCCTGACTGGATAGTGCTTCGCTCCCCATGGGGCAACATTCTCCTCATTCTCAACACCGAGAGGACTTGGCTGGGCCACCAAGGTATATCGCGAGGGCTGCTTCAGAAGCGACCTCGTCGAGAGGGATAAAAACGCAGGTCGTCTGCCAAAAGACGGCTTGGAGGCCTTGGTAGCTTGAATATGGGTCACGGCTTTGATGTCAGATGCGGCCACAATGGGGCTTGTAGACGGGGCCACCGTGCTCGTGCTCAAGAAACTGGCCGATATGCGCCTTGATCGTCGAGAGGCGACGGACAGACTAGTAGCAGGAGTCGACGCGCCGGATTCGCAGTCTTTGATGCTATCGACCAATTCCAGACCCTCGCTGCGTATCAGATCTGGACCACGGGAAGTTTTGACCGGGCCCTGCGGTGCCGAGATGTTCATGAGTGGTCGTTGTGATGGACGTTTGGGCATGGTCGAACGCGGTTCACATGCCTGTCAATGTCTCGGCCTGCTGCGATTATCAAGCGCGTGATAGTGAAGGAGCGACAGTATTGCAGTGAAACACGAGACGCTGTGTGATATGATAGAGCGTGACGAATTTCTGTTAGAATGTAGCAGTTGACCAAAAAGAACAGCAAAAACAATTGTGAGGATCGCTTGATGCATCACACTCAGTCGTGTGAATGTGTTGGTTACTTTCTTTCTTCTTTTCTTCTCCTTCTTCAAAACAAGATCAGCATAGAAAACCGACGGAAACGGGATGCCAAGAGGAAATGTTTGTTGTTGACAAAACAAAGTGAAGCAGCGGAGCGTTGACCCTGGTTACCGGGAAGGGAGTACATAGTGAAGCGAGGGATTCGACGACCTGAGGTACAAAAATACACCGCGTCGCATTATTCGGCCAGGAAGAAACGGCAATGACGGAGCGGTAATATTCTCGGTCGGATACAGATGAGTGACTCCAAGCTATTCCCCTATTGATATGTTCCTCGCTAAAGTCGGAGTGTTGGGCAGGTGGCAAACAGTCGCCGTTGCAGCTGCGCTCTCATTCCTGAGCCGTCATATGCCATCACCAAGAAGAAAACAGAGGACAGGAAAAAAGACAAAAAGGGGTGAGCGGCAATCCTCACAGGATTCCGTAACGTTCTGCCGCG
>SRPQ01000443.1:0-19714 GCA_018360075.1 Claviceps cyperi
AAAAAAAAAAAGAGAAGGGAAACAAAAAGAGAGAAGGCAGTGGGGTTTGGATGCATAATCCAAAGAAACAAACGTACCAGATCTCGGCAAACGGCTTGCCCTGCGCCCACGCATAGACCGTCTCCATCAGCTGCCACTTGAGGCTGGCCACATACTCCTCCTCATTAACGTCCAATTTACACTCTTGGCTAACCTTGGCAATGACGCGTGCCTTGGCCTGGATCTCGCGGAACGGTTTCTGAAGCTCCTCCTTCAGGGCCTGCGTCTCGACCTTCTCGTCAAAGATGAAGCAGCTGAGCACAGCAGCACACCTCTCGGGTGTCAGCTCATTGAAAAATCGGTCCAGCAAAAGCTCTGAGAGCAGCAGCTCGTGGCCTTCGGTCGAGGAAATTTCGCAAGCTACTCGGGCCTTCAGCTGGACGACCTCGGCTTCGTTGATGAATCCCAGACGTCGGAGGACTCGCTTTCTTGATTTGAGCTCGTCCATTTGCGAAACGCTGTGCGCCTTGACGATGGACTTTTTCTTCTCCTTGATTGTTTCACCTAAGCGCACCTTCTCGCTGTATTGGTCCCATAGGAAGGGAAGCATGGGAGAGAGATGAAGGGGGTTGGCCAAGAGTCTGGACTCGAGGACTTCGATTTTGCGCATCAGCTGCTTGAATGACTCGTCCGTGATGTGCATGTTCTCCAGCGGATCCAAGATAGGGATACCATCGGGAAAACGTCTCTTCACTTCGGCTAATGCCTTGCGCGCTGAATCTCGGTCACTCTGTGCCTTCAAGCCATCCTTGGGCATAAAGATACGGACTTGGCTTATGGTTTTGATGCAGGTAAGCAGACAAGGTACGACAGCGGTGATGACATCTCCTCCGTCGCCAATTGCAGGCTTAAGGCCAGGAGGCATGTCTCCAGTCGTCAAGCCAGGAGCGAACGATGCGCTTGACGCAGATATTGTGAGTAACACGTCGAGCAGAAGGGTCTCTTGTGGCTCAAACTCCGGCTCGCCGAGACGAGGAGCGCGACGCTTCTGATAATTCACAATCACGCCCCAACCAAAGTCGAGACCTCCAGCCACGTTGTCCTGAGCCTCCTTGGGGTTGTAAATCTGCACCATGCGACCCGGTTGTAGGAAGTCGAGACAATGGTCTGGGTGCTGAATGACACAGCGCATGTCCTTGGTATAGGTGTTGAGCTGCTGCCGAATCTGATAGTAGTCCTTGATTGTTGCCTCATCAGGAATTGAGAGGCCATCTCGTTCCTGCTGCAAGGCCATGAGTTCTTTCTCGAGCGAGGGCACGCTGGCAGCATTCTGGAACTGATGAAAGCATCTTTCCAGCATGAACTCTGGAGATATGGCTTCGATACGCAGAAGGTTGAGGATCATGTTGTAGCCCAAGTAAAATGCCGAGTTCAGTTTGTCTTGCTGGCCAGTCACAATAGCCTTGGCGGTCTCTGGTTCTAGCTTGTCGTCAATCATCATGATAACGACACCTCGATCGTCGAGACCACGACGTCCTGCACGACCAGCCATCTGAATATACTCGGAAGACGTGAGAGGACGACGCTTGACACCATCCCATTTTGTGACTTGCGTGAAAACAACAGTCTTGGCAGGCATGTTCAGACCGATAGAGAATGTTTCCGTCGCGAACAAGACCTTTATCAGAGATTCTTGGAACAGAATTTCAATCGTTTCCTTCAAGATGGGCAGCAAGCCGGAATGATGGACGCCGATTCCCTTTACCAGCAACGGCAACAAGTTTTGGATCTGGGGGATCTGTCTGTCTTGTTCCGAGAGCGTCTCAATGGCATTCTGAAATACCCTAGTAACCATGGCTTTTTCTGAGTCATCATTGAACGACAGTCCCTGTACCTTGAGTGCCATATTCTCGCACTCTCGCTTGCTGAAGTTGAAAACGATGACCGGATTGAACCTCTTCTTGATAGTCATGCGAAGGATTTTCTGTATGTCGGAAGGGCCGTCATCTGCGCCTCCCTTGTTTGTCTTCTTGGCATTTCCTTTGCCTTTGAGCTTGGCGGATATGTCATTTGACTCAGTGCCTTTCCGCTCTTCAACCTGCTTCATGACAATGTTGAAGTTTGCCTCGTTGAAGTTGCCCTTTTCATCCACCACAATGCGGGCTCCATTACCACCCGCTGCAAGAAAGTAGTTCTGCAAAGGAGTCGGTCGGAAATCGGTGTAAACAACGTGACACGCTTGATGGTGGATCTTGGCGATCCATTCTGCAAACTGGAACGCATTGGGAATGGTGGCCGACAGAAAAACATATCGAACCTTGTCCGGAAGCATGATGATCGTCTCTTCCCAGACAACACCTCGTGTCTTGTCTCTCATGTAGTGAATCTCGTCAAAGACTACCCAGGCAACTTCTCGCATAATCTCGGAGCCGCGGTACAGCATGGATCGCAAGATTTCCGTCGTCATGACCAAGCAGCTTGCGGTAGGGTTTATCGTGACATCACCAGTCATGAGGCCCACGTCGCCAAAGACGGCCTCGAAATCTCGATACTTTTGGTTGCTCAATGCCTTGATGGGACTGGTGTAAATGACCCTTTGGTTGTGCTTCAGGCACTGCGCGATTGCATATTCGGCTACCACAGTCTTGCCAGCAGAGGTATGTGCTGACACCAGGACACTCTCGTCACGTTCAATAGACGCCACCGACAGACTCTGGAAAGGGTCCAGCTTGAAGTCCCATGTCCTCGCAGGCTCTGCTGGTGACTTGTGTTCAGATAAGGGCACGTATACGTAGTCCAGATCCGGCGGCAGTGCAGTCTGATGTTGGATGTTGTGTGAGAGAACGAGCGACTCGTCCTGGGCCACCAGAGTAGCTGCTGCGGCCACCTCTCTCGACTGTGCAGTTTCAAACGTATCTGTCATAACTGGTCCGACACCATCCCCCTTCTTCCGTCTTTTTTTGTCCTGTTGACTAGGGGTATCGGAGTCGTCATTTTCTAATTTTTCGGCCATCGGTGTCTCCATGATATTGCCCATGTCCGCCTCGGCTGTCCCTCTCTTGTTTCCTGCAGTTGTTGTTCCATCAATCGCATCATCCGCCTTGCGCTTCTTGCTGCGGTCCTGTTTCCGACTTCTTGAAGTGCCCTGCTCCGAATCGCTGGCGCTTTGGGGCTCCGCCTTGCCCTCGAACACGTCAAACATTTCATCCATGGTGCCGTATGTGGTTTGTGTACGATAACTTGGAAGTAAAAGAGGTGAACGCTCCCGGAACGCTTTCCCGAGAGCTCAAATTATTCTGCGAATGGACGCGGAGATTGGCGCGCGGTGGATGCAGAGTCACAACGCTTTTGAGGGCAGGCCAAAATGAAGCTGCTGGAGCACGTATGCACTAATTTCGGACGTTAATAGTGTAATCTGTACGCGATCCCTTCACCTCTCACCACGAACCAAGATTACCTGGGAGAATGGGCGAGAGAGTGATACATACCAATAATGCACGAAATCCGGGTGCTTGCTGTATGAGCATTGAGGGCTGATTGTTCGACTGGCAGAAAAGAAAATTATTGGTCAGGGCAGCGCAAGCGGTGAGCAGAACTCGGAAACGTCCAAAAGCTCTTTTCCCCTTGCTTCCTCCCGAAGTGAGCCCGCCGCTTCTTCACAGAAGCACGTGACCACTCATTGAGCCATTCATCGTTGACCTCATTTTCGCGTCAGACGCATCCCGCCTCCAAGCCGTTGAATCTGCGCAAAACTCCCTTATCGCAACAAATCGTATTCAAGGTTCGTTGGCGCCGTTAATTAAAACGATTGAAGTTCTGCCAGCAGGTCTATTAACTCTCCCACTCAATTGGCACAGATGCTCTCCCGCACCGCCGTCCGCACGGCCAACACGCTGGTCACCCGCCGAGCCTTCCACGCCACCAGGGCTCGCATGTCCTCTCCTTACCACTATCCCGAGGGCCCCTACTCAAACCTTCCATTCAATCCCCGCGGCAAGTGGTTCGGTGTCGGCTATTGGACTTTTATGGCTGTTGGGTTCTTCACCCCTTTCGGCATTGCTGGTGCGTCTATCCATGAAATAGGGTGTGTTTGAAGACTTGAGAGCTAACGAGAGTCAATCAAATACAGTTTACCAGACCTTCAAGGAGCAGTAAGCTTGGGGATACGGTTCAGGCTCTGCGCATATGGCTTTGTATGTGTGGAAGAGAGTAGGAAAACAAAGCACAAATCCTGCGCAAGTTAGAGAGATACCAAGCTCAGTGCAAGTCACTGTCAACAATAAATAAATGTCCATGTACCAGTGTTCTAAGCCTCGGGTATGCACACATCACGACATTGCATCATGATCGTGATATGTTGCTTTGTACATTTTTCGGAGGATCCGATTGGTTCTAAATGATGAATCATGTCCGCAAAACGGGATATGTTCCGCATGAAAATAGGTACAGTTACAGATGACCATGAACAAAGCCATAAGCCCCCACTTGATATAAACAAAGCAATCCAACGAACCTGAAGGATGCATGTGAGGAGTAATATACAAAACGCCATCTTGAAATGCATTAGTAAGGTATGGAAGACCGCAAAGACCTGATGTCTTCGCCCTCTAAAACTTTATATAATAAGTCGTAAAGGTATTCCCGTCGTTCAGACTTGATATCCCAGCGTTCAGACATGGTATAAAAGATTTCCAAGACCAATTCATTCGTCGAACACTTTTTGGCGGCTCGCAGGGCCCACACGACTGGCCATTCTTGGAGCTTGAAGTCCGTTCCGTAGGCATCTTTGGTCTCTACTAGCGCTTTAAAGACATTGCGCAGTCGCTCCTCACTCCATTCGGAGCCTGGAAACCCACCATGGCGGTGGAATCCTTTGAACAGCGCAAGGAATAGCGTCGGATGCAGAGGAACCTTGAGTTGGTTCATGTCGTCTAAATACTTGGCGACTTGTTGAAGACTGCCAATCTTGATCGCAAAGTGCTGAATTAAAAGTAGATACGTTTGCAAGTCGGGTGACAACCGAGTCGTTGCCTGAAATGTCTCTTTCAGCTCGGGATGTTCCTTGCCAATTTTTGCAAACATCATCAAGATGCGTGAGACGACCTTCTTCGACGTGTGACTTCGCCCGGGCATGCGAGGCTGAGGCGTTAGCGAGCCGGCATTCTTCATTCGCTGATAGGTCTCCTCCACAGCGTCCTCTTCACCGCAGCGCAAAAGCCCAGATATAACACAGTTCAAGACTACAGTATCAATCATTTCTCCCGCCTCCACCATTTCTTTGTAAGCAGCTCGAATGCCGGCCGAGTCGAGTCGGAGGCCGAAGTAGTAAATCAGGCTTACGTGGTGAAACCGATTGAATGAAATGCCACGGGACTCCATTTCCCGGTATATCATGTCTGCGAGTGTGAAGTTGCCGCGCTTGATCGCTGCATCAAAGAGCACGTTGAACGTGACTTCATTCCCCATTACGTGGGCCTTCTTCTCCATTTCCCCCCAAAGACGCAGAACATATTCCATATTTTGCTCGGTCGTGCGTGAGAGATGTTTTGTCGCGAAGGTCAGTGCATAGTTCCATTGTGCACGTCGTAATGTGAGCCCTGCGCTCTTGACATCCGCGACGAGGGCGAAGTATCGTAGCATGGACTCGACGTCTCGTTTTTCAGGAGTTCCCATGACTCTGAGAAGGCTTTCACGCCAAGTCCGGGTAAGGAACCCCATGCGCGGCGCGGGAAGCTGGCGGTATATTTTGTAGATGGACTCAAGAGAGACCTCGTGGGGATGTCGTATCCGCCGCCCAATAGTGGAACAAAGTTTCGCTACGAGCTCGGGCGACTGTTCGTTCGAGTTGGCAGTCTCCCCTTTCTGTGACTGGTCTTGATCGGCATCATCATCCGATAGTTTTAACGTGAATCCATTCGTCTGGCCGTATGCACTTTCATAATAGTCTCGATGTGAGTCAAAGTGCTCCTGAACTGTTCCTTCTCCTCGCCCTCTAACTAGCAACATGAGCTGGTGCTTGTCCTGATGGGCCGTGAGAAGTCGCAGATTCGAATCATCGGCCTGTGTCGCAGGGGCGGGTTTGGCGCTTTCGGTGCTGTAGCGTTGGCGTTTGGATCGTGGCTGCGATACTCGATGCGGACGGAGGAGCTCCTTGGACAGCAGCTTAAAGGTCGATGATATCCACTCGGTGGTGCTTGGGCAGGAGTAGTGTCCATGGTTCAATCTCTTTGTTTGTGGAACAGTGGCTTCCGTCGCGGCGGTTCTGCAAAGGTTTCTACTTGTCGTCTGGACGATTCTCAAACTCGCTGATGATCGCTTGAGGGCCGCACCACAGACGGAGCTATCCACGTTGGGTAATTTCATGGGCTCTTCCTCATGATTGCAAGTTCTGCAAGCTTGCCTAGCGAGCGATGGCAAACAGAGGAAACAGTGGGATATGCGGACGCCAAGTCGCAGGGGGGGGGAACGCGAATGGAAAGACGACTTCGAAGTTGATGGTGTATGTGGGAAATCGCCAGCGAATTTTTGGCTACATACTCCATTAGGTCCGCTGCACGCGCTGCTCCAATTCCACAAATGCGCCAAACACGCCCACCCCATTATGTGCCGGCCTCATGATTCGCCGACGCATAAATTTCCACCTTCAATTGAGGCATGCGGCAACAACGTCTTCCCATGCTGCTTGTGGCAATTGCTACTTGACACCCAACGCTTCACTTAGTATGTGCCACGACGATACAGTCATTACTCATCAGAAGAAATACTGGCCCTCATACTGACCCTCATTATTCCTTTCCCCCCGGCTGCAGGACCACATCCACCATGGGCCGACAAATACGACCCGCGCGGGTCTTGAAAACCGTTACCCAGGAGCTCACCCACGAGGTGCTCGCCGGCCACGTCGCCGCTCCGCCGCCGTGGTATCAAGTACTGAGCGACATTCCCCCTGCCGAATCTATCATCCGCACCGTCAATCCCTACCACCAAACCAAGCCGAAGGCGACGAAGCCAAAGGATATCTACCGCCCCCAAAATATCAAATATCCTGAGGACCGCCTGCGAGCAACCTTCTACAAAGACCACCCATGGGAGCTAGCCCGACCGCGAGTTATCATCGAATCAGATGGCAAAGACTCTCGACGTTGCGATTGGAGCAAGGGGCTGCGACAGCCCGGCGTGGCCCTCACGGGTGAATGGTGAGTGACAGCTTCCTGTTTTGATGGGGGCCTAGCCGGTCGACGCATTCAACTCCCTTATGTGCTGCTAACTACAACCAACAATAGCGTTGTCCAACGCCAATTATACCTCATGCAGACAGAAAAGATGGGCAGAGCCAAGGCATACGACAAGGTGCGCCGAGAATTCTACAGACTGCGCCAAGCAGAAGAAGTAGAAAACAGAGTGGCTATCGAGGAGGCAAAGTACGTAGGGGCATACTTTGGCAAAACGCGGTTGGATGTAGGCATGCAGCTCGAGGATCAGGAGTTTGAGAAATGGAAGGTCTGGGCTGGCAAAGAAAAGGCGAAGAGAGAACTGAGACACAGTGAAGATGTCGGAACGCTCGGTGCAGAGGAGAAGGAAGTTGAGGAGACCTTGATAATAGAGGAGGCAGCACCGATATCATGAAGCTCCTATGCAATACTTCCCCTTGATGTTCTCAACTAGACCGACTGTATACCACGTACGTACTGTCGGTGCAGGATTCACAAATACTCCCTGTATTTAATTATGTATTGGTATATATTTCTACCTTTCTCGTTCGTTTCTGAGCAAGCGTCTCTGTTGATTGCCGACCTAGTCTAGCCGCCGTGCGTTGAACACCATCTCGCCCGCGTTTACGAGCCCATACTTGACAGCAACCTCCTCATGCTGCACATAAAACGCATCCGCTATGCCAGTATAGAACAGCAACTTCCCAGTAAGGCTCAGCGTCGCAATTCTCGCCCATGACTCAATGTAGACGAACTTCATCTTGTCGTTCGGCACAAGCCCCAGCAGCTTCAACGTATGGACGGCCAAGGCGACAAATAATCCCGTGGCAGGACCATTCGAGAAGATGATGCCAGGGTACCGCAGAGTCGTGTCGCCCTCTCTTTTTGGTGGTACCAGCAGCACAGGCAAGATGTCGAGGATACTTAGTAGGCCCGTCCAAGGGGTCGACCATAGCGGTTGATGCACACGTCGGGCACGTGTGACAATGCATTTGTCGTACGTTCCTGGCGCTGTGGACGATCTCTTCAACTCAGTTTCGTAGTCCTCGAGATGGCTCTCCGACATGCCGTCTCCGCTGGATATCAGGTAGCGACGGTGCGCGCCGGCAAACTCTTGCGTGCCGTCGTCCATCATCATGAGCATCTCCTTGGTGTGTCCTCCTGAGCCGAGCACGAAGAGGTAGTACTCCTCTTTGGGCCTTGAAGAACTCTCATTTGAGGACGTGAGTGAGCATCGGGGCGGCCAGACTCTTGCGCGGCGAGATTGCGTTAATTGGATATGCCGCGTCTGTTACGCAGCGTATTAGTATCTCATTCTCTCCTTTTTGCCTTTTCGTCTTCTGTCCCATTCTCTGGGCACATTTCATGTTCATGGAGAAGACTAAGGCCCCTTACCGTGGCGCATATGCAGATGCTGATGAGGCCAGCGAGGATTGTGGGAAGCACGCGGGTCCGTGGCTGGACAGAGTAGGCAAGCAGAGATATGACAGCACCGGTCATTGCTGCAATGGCGAGAATGCCAGCCGCTCGGGCCGCAGAAGCGATCATCTTGATTATGCAAGTGTGAAGGAGATGCGACGAAGTTTGATCGTCCGCGGTGTCACAACTCGGGCAAGCAGCGGCATCAGCCGGTGAAGCCCGGCGATGAAGAGGAAGGTGCGAGTAAGCAAGAGAGAGTCCCGGTGCACGTCGATTCAGAGCATACACCCAGAGTCTTGAAGTCACTGAGATGATGCACACTGATGAACTGAACCATTCGTCATTTCACGTTTGCCGCTGCAGGGTAGGATGAGGCCACTGAAGGACGATTGGTACTTAGGCTGGGTGCTTGTCGACATCCCGACGTCATATTTTTCTTTCGCAGTGAACTTTTATTGCTCGTGAACAATTTGTAAGAAGATGATAAAAAGCCAAACTACTTCATTGATAAAATGAACGTTCTCAGCTTCACGACTTCAATATCATATGTGGTACATCACGAATCACAACAGTCGCCGCCTCACGCCCCTCCCGCTCCTCTGTCCGGCCTCCATTCCCACTACATTTCCCCACGCCAACCTCGCCACGTCCTCCATCACACTCTCAACTCCATCTCCGATCAACGCCGAACATTCCGCGTATCTCGTCGCCCCAACCCGTCTCGCATGCCAACTCGCCTACAAAAACGTTGAGCGAAATATCCAAAGGTCAAATGGACCAAGAAAGAAGAGAAGGGGGAGTCAAGGAAACCTACATCCCGGGGATTAACGCAACAGCTCGGCGACCCAACCGTCAATCCCGTCTCCATGGCCAATCGATGATCCTCAAAGGAACACTCCATTCGCAGATCTTTCTTCAATCCAAGCAAGCAAATTAATGGCACCGCGTTGGCACAGAAATTTTGTTCCACAGCTAGCTGCCACTATGGATATGCCAACCCCATTGCACCCGCTCACGCCGGTCAGCCTTTTCTCGTTCGGCTTGCACAGATAGGGACGCCAAAAAAAGGAACAGTTTGAGCACAAAGCTCAGGCGCAACAATATATCGAAGGCCACGACGTACCCAGCTTAGGATTCTCAAGAGACCCATCTTTTCCGTCACATCGAAGCATAGAAAGACTGCGTCCCAGACCATGTAGGAGAGTTGGAGGACCATGTTCAAATCTGCCGAGCCAGAGGTATCCTATAGCTCCATCTGCGCGGGCAAGTGAGGATCGTCGAGCGTGTACGTCTCGTATGCTGTCTTCGGAATGGCTGTCGTCTGAGGCATCTGGCTTTTAGTCTGGAAACCTGTCTTGCAGAGGGGGGCTTCGCTGCTTACATCTGGGAAATGGCCAAACGCGGCACGACTGAAGGCACAGCGTATTTGTTTCAGTGAGCCCGCTCCTGGGACGAAGAACCGAGTAAAGTAAAGCATGAAATGAAAGCACGCCCGGGATAATAACATACTATAGCAGTGCCGTCTGCCCTGAAGCATGGTCCCCGACAAAGAGGAACTTGAGCTTCACGGGCTTCTGCATGAGCATTGGAGGCGGCATCGGACTTGGAAGTGGCGATGGACTTCTCGCCCTCTTGCGACCAAAGATGCCCTTGAAGAGAGCAGGTCTGCCTGGTCTGTTCTGTTTGTCGCATGGTCCCGGTGCAGAGGAAGTCGGACGCGCAAGGTTATGTGTTAAGGGAGTCAAGACGGAGCACCTCTCTTGCGGGTGCGCTGAAGGTAGAATGCCTGACTGCGCCCGTCCTTCTCGGGACCGCTTTCGAAAGGACGCCATTCTCGAGCGCAGAGAAAATACACACGAAGGCGGCGCCTGCTCTGGCGCGGCTGGACCATTGTCCTGATGAAAGCTCTGGATGAGGAGTTAGACGATGCCATATTTGCCATGAGCGCGCAAGGGTCAGGCTTTTCATGAGCGCCACAAATTCGCCTGTGATGAGGATATACAAATCTGGTTGAGTAGCGTGCTTGGAAGCCGTCGTTCTTGAACGGGTCTTCTCTCTCCACGAGGGGGGGGACGGAATGGCGCCACGAGTCCACGCGCGAACGGGCGTTCATGTCTAGTCAATCACTGGGCTGGTCAGGGCGTCGTTGGAAAGAACTAAGGAGAGTATTTGGGGAAGCCGGTGATATCTGGAAGTGCAAGTAACAATACACGAAGCGTCCCATTGCGTCGTAGCAGATCAATGACGGAATGCGAACGATAGGGTCGACTAACGCAAGACGCGTCCGGAGGCTGCAAGGATGCTGTCAACACGTCTTGTCCCACAGCTCGCTCACCTTGACTTCACCTCGCGTACATACGTCTCTCGGCTTGCTGGCTCGCTTCGCACGTCCAGTATCTTGACAAGTAGCTCGAGTATCTCCCCGAGACCATCAAATCCGCCTATCTGAAACTCGTTCACAGCCAACTGGTTAAAGGAATGAACCCGATCATCACGCCGCCCAAGGTTCCCAGACCAGCATGATGCCAAACCGGTATGTCCTCGCTTAGATTATGTCCCAGATCGTTGACGCATCTCGTCGTCCTCTTCATCGACTCTTTCCCATGAACTGCATAGGAACTCCCGCGAATCGTGACTATTCGGCCCTTCGGCTGACCTCCAAGTGGAGAGCCTGCCATGAGACCATTTGCGTCTTGCGTGGGCGGGGAAGGTAGTGAGAAGTTAATCATAGAGTTTGAGCAATAGACAGCTGCGTAACCTTCGTCCTCAGGCACATAATGAGTGTTAAGCTGGGTTTCCTTCGTTGGATTGGCTTGTTGTACAATAATCTATACCACCACGTTCCGTGAAGGCAAGCTGTGTGAAAACGGAAGTACAATTTCACAAAAGACGCTACGAAGCGACCGGGACATAGGCAATTGTACCCAAGTGATGACCATGAAACCGGCTCTCTCTATTGAACTGATTTATTCTGCAGTGTCTTGCGAATCGCATCGCTAACAAAAATAACGCCTCAATACCTGCACAGTATGCATGCATGCTAGCTACCCAAGTCCACTCTCCCATGCCGTTCATTCCGTCTATGAAAAGCGCATACTGACACCACCGAACATGCCACCTAAACCGTTAATTTCGTTACCCCAACATCCGACGCTCCCCGCAGGTTCTCTACCGGCATCGTTTCTTCGGCACGCCGTGGGGACGATTGATCGTGAGTGGCTTGAACGGCTTGCGTAAACGATCCATGGACGGCGCCGGTCCTAGTCCAACCGACCGTCTCACACCTCCGACGGGCTTGATTGCCGTAAACGTAGTGGAGTGGAAGGTCATCATGGCTTCTCGAGGTCTGGCATCTATGGCCGATGGCTCCTCATGGGTAGCTGGCTCAGGGGATGTCTGTCCAGGAGGTGAACTTGAGAAGCAGGCGTACTGCTTGCCAGGCAACTCATCCGCGGGGGTCTTATCCGGAATGCCTTGCTTTAGCAATGTTGTTTGCGGTGATCCGCGAATTTTGTGTTTTGTGAATTCCGGGTCGATGGGAGGCTTTTCTGCATTGCACGGGATGGGTTGCGGTGCTGAGCGTTGGGCTGCTCTGGATGCGGCCGCTTGGTACCGTGCCAGAGAAAAGTCTACTGGCTTGGTCTTGGGCTTGGTGTTCATGGTTGTCGCTGGTGCCTTAACCTCTGTTGTGATGAAGCCGAGAAGACTCCGCTGGTCTGGCCGCCTCTTGGTGGTCGTTGTCTTTGGCCCCCGTTTCGATTCCGCCTTTTTGGTTGCGGATGAGGAGGACTTCGTTTGAATTCTGGATGCCGCAAGAGCGCCAGCGGTGACAAAACCTGATGGCGAGGGCATCGTGAACCCGCTGCTTTGCTCCATGGTGGTGGTGTATCCTGGCCTCCATTGCGCCTCACCTGAGACGTTACGGCCAACTGAGGAGGAGTGTTCGGACTTTTGTCTCTTCAGCGCTCTGGAGAGTTGTCTCGCGCTATTAGCATCTTCTGCATCGATCTCTTTCGGATCCAATGGGTCAATCGGAAATTGATCATCTTCCACACAGAACATTGGGGGAAGCTTGTCATATATGGTCTTCTCGGACGGGACCACTCGCCCTAGTATCTTGCCGATGCTTTCGACAACAGGTCGGTCGAACGACGGCCCTTGTGTCTCAAAGGCTGCTGAAAACGGCGACACGAACGGCGATAGCTCGACCTTGTTGCTGAATCCCTGGGAACCATATAATGGGCAGCTCAGATAGAGCAACGCCTTGGCGCGGGTCATTGCTACATAGAGCAACCGCCTCTCCTCGTCCATGTCGTCTGCGCGGGAGTGCGGTATCGAACCTTCATATACCGAAGGAACGAACACAACAGGCCATTCCAGACCCTTGGCAGCATGGATAGTCGAGATGGTCACTTGGAATGTCGTATCCTGCTGTTTGTCGTCTGATTGCGCGTCTGATGCCAGCGCTATATTGGCTAGAAAACTGCCGAGAATATCGTCCTCCTTTGCTTGCTCCACTTGGTCAATAGACGGAAGTTCTTCCTCCTCGAGTTTGCCAAAGTCACGCGTGAAATCCCCGGCCAAGTTGAGTAATTCCTGCACATTGGCCCAGCGTTGCTCGTGCTCTTCGTTATATTCCGTCTTCAGGTAATTCTTAAAGTTGATCTGGCTTACAAGGTAGTCGATCAGGTCTACCAAGGTCAACGAACCCTCTTCATTCATCTGTCCTGCCTTTTGACGTAATGTAGAAACGATCCTCAGCAGTTCCGTGTTCAGCTTTTGCTCCATGACAGGCCGGATCTTGGTAGTGGCTTGGCGTCCACCTCGGCAATGATTCCACAGCAGAGTCCAAAGACTGAGTTTGGACTTCTCAGCTTCTTCCAAGAGAGACTTTATTGTAAGCTCTCCGATACCTCTCCGAGGCGCATTGATGATACGTGTCAGGGCATCATTGTTGTTCGGTTGATGTACTACGCGGAGGTAATCCAAAAGGATCTTGATTTCTTTGCGTTCGTAAAACTTGTGTCCGCCAATCATTCGATACGATATGCCGGCCTTTCCTAAAGCTGATTCTATGTGTCTTGATAGTGACGCCGAACGCAAAAGAATCGCAACGTCCTCATTCTTGAGCGAATCTCCGAGCATTAGCATCACCCTTCTCAGTTCTGATACGATCCATTCTCCCTCTGTGGATGGACTCCTGAGCTTTCTGAGCACCGGCTTCGTGCCCTTGATGTGAATCGGTAACAGAGCTTTCTCGTAACGCTTGGAGTCCTGCTGAATAACTTGTAGTGACATGTCGAGTATACGTTGGGAAGAACGATAGTTTTCTTCCAGGGCCACTTCGACCGTTTCGCGATAGTCTCGAAGGAAACGATATAGATTCTTGATCTCCGCTGATCGCCAGCCATAGATGCTCTGATCAGGATCTCCCACGATTGTGATTCTGTTACGTGCCTGAGCAAAAAGCCTCATTAGGTCGTACTGTATGCCATTTGTGTCTTGAAACTCGTCAATCAACACAGCTTGTACATTGGAAACGCATGTAGGATGGTCCTCAAGTAGTTGAACGCAGCGTACCAGCAAGTCGTCGTAGTCCAGCAGATTAGCTCTGGCGAGATGCTCTTGATATTCCCTGTAGCAGACATCCAGAGACGGATGGTCTCGCTGCTTTCCATTCTTAGGAATTGGCGCGCTTCCCTTGGACTTTTTCTTGCTAATACAAGCCCTGGCTACGGAGGGATCAATGTTCAAGTCCAGTCTTTTGACGATTCTCTGAACAATGGCACGAGAGTCGCCATCGTCGGCAATGGCAAACTTGGAGTCCAACCCAATTCGCTTGCCATAGGTTGCCAGGTATCGGCGGGCAACAGAGTGAAAGGTCCCCAAGACTATTTTATTCTCAAATGTTTCACCAAGTCTGTTTCCAATGCGCTCCTTCATCTCCTTGGCGGCCTTGACGGTAAATGTTGCGACAATGATGTCGGCAGGCTGATAGCCCACCTGTTGTATCAACCATGTGACACGAGATGTCAGGGTATGTGTCTTTCCACTTCCTGGTCCAGCCAATATGGCTACTGTAGGGGCATTGGACGTGACAGCCCGGCGTTGAGCGTTGTTTAGCGTTTTCAATATTGAATCTGTATCCGGGTTTGCGGCGGCCATTGGAACGTGTTGACGCGTCTCTAACAACGCGAGTACGGGCACTACACATCGAGACAAGCGGACGACCAGAAACGGCAGAGGGATGCAGCGGACAACCAGCTCATCGAACACCTCGATAGCGAATACTTGCTTGTTGTTCAGCTTTCAAGTTTTCGCGGAGAGTCTTGATTGTTGATTGAAGCGCGTCAGGTCGAACGTGACGCCTGGCGATCGCGAAGTCACGTGATGAGAAATCTCCAGGACCCGAATCAAGACATTGCTTGGCTTGGCGTGGAGTAGCCTTCTGGAGTCATCACCTCATACGATATTTGCTACATGCAGAAATGCTTCCCGTGTGTGATGGTTAGACTTCTAGCTGTTGCTATAATATGAAAAAGTGATTGACTGGTAGGTAGGTACCTTACATACATACCTACCTGGTAGCTGTCGGATTATCGGATATGGGCCCCTACTACGCTGGGCGGTAATATACAGTGCAGAAGTCACGTGCACACATACATCTGCTTTGTAATTATAATAGCCCCTGAAGACCAGGAGAAGAGACACACAACATCAGTGATCATACTCCGTACAAGAGCACCATCACCACACTACATACTTCAAATCTGACAGTACGGAGTAGCTTTGCTGCTTTGGCCATTCAAATTTGAGTGACCTTGGGATCAGGGGATGTTCTGAGAAACGTGCGTCGTGGGGGTGCGGGGCCTTGTAAGCTCGAACCAATCACAGGCGTAGGATGCCCCACACATCGAGCTCGGCGCTTAACATCCTTGTCGTGACAACATCGCATCCAACCAGAACACCAGCGTCAAGCTGCACGACGCCCCTGTGCACGACCATTACACCTTCACATCACAAAACAGCGTCTCTTTTGTCCACGTCATTATGCAAGGCCAAGAACGTGCAGAACCGCCGATCATGGAACCCCACACCCCTCATCGTGCCAGCAAACCAGCAAGCGGCGTTGTCCAGCGCCAGCCTCAAAACACTCCAGATTGCAGTAGCCGCTTGGCTGGTACATGTATATACATACTAGGACGATGCCTGGCTGCCGCTTGCGGCCGCTTCTTCCGTTCTTATACCTCCTCCTCCAGGCCATGTTTTGCCAACAGAAACAAAAAGGACGCTCCACATCGTGATCGGTAGCATAAAGGCTCACCTTCCTGTCCACGATGCTAACAAGGAGCCTTCAACTATACTCTTCACTGTTACTACTCACCTTTGCGCACTTTATATCACTCGTCTTGTCGCGGCCTAATGGTGCAGACATTGCTCTTGACAGAAGCACAGAAGACAACAAACCTCACAACAGAGATCTGAGCGGTTTACCGAGTCCTGTAGACGGTCCGCCATTCTCAGCCGGTGCCCTGAGAGACCCAAAGTATCTACCCGTCCAGATCGGTGGTATTGTTGCGGCATACGGCTTGTCTTTGGTATTGGTGGCCATTACCCTACTATCCCTTGCGAAGAAGAGACGCGAGAATCTTCAGTCGGGACTCGACGAGATTGAGCACCAGACTTCTAAGGCCCTGTTCGAGAACGAATCGCCAATTAACGAATTCAAATACAATTCATTTCTGATCATTAGTCCACCTCGAGCACTAGCCCCGGATCTCGCGCATCTTTGGCCCCCAAGATTCAACGAGGAGTCGTACCGTTCTTACGCCCCGAATCCTCCGCGCTCGCTGACGTTGAACTGCAACTTTTTTGGTACAGAGCCACCCGTCCATGAGCCAGTTGCCTCTGCAAACCACACGATGGCGCCATCTCATATGGATGAGATGTACAAGCGCGTCAAAGATCAAGAAGTTGCCAATGAGCGGGGCATCTCAGGCCAAAACAAGCCTGCGACATCCCCAAGAAAAGACAAAGCAAAGCCAGCCAACCTTGAACTGAGTGCAGCGGCACATTGCGATAAGCCTCAATCCAAAGCCTCGTCGTTCTTCGCATCCCTGCGCTCGCCACGCAAGAAGCAGTTCAGAGGCCTCGATATCTCGTCACCGATCTTGACTCCTCAGTCCAGAACATTGGCCAGACCCGAAGCGCAAGAGATGAGTGCGATTCCCCCTCGCTATTACGCTCCTCCACCGCCACCGCCACCCATTCCCACCGATCAGACACCCTTTGGTGCCCATATAAGCAGGCAAAATTGCGCGCCTTCTCCGACCATATCACCCCCGAGCATCCAGACCATCGACCAGCGGATCAACACCCAGCTTCGTTTTTCGGAAGCATCACACGCGCGTTTGGGCCTCAATCCTATATCAACAACGTCTGAGCACTCGCAAATACCTCACGTGGGCCTCCCTTCATCCCCCAAGCCTGGTGCACGATTTCCCCCTTTGCCTTCCACGCCCAAGCCTGGTGTGTCGTTTTCCAGAGCGAACTCGCCCTCAGCGGTACGGGTGGGCGGCAATTTACCCCTGAGAGCATACGAACCATCCATGAGCTCGCCAACAACCACCTCTTACACCACCAAGCAGACCGTCTTTGAAAGAAAAGGACCGCTCTCGCCCACTACGGGCCGCACACCCATAACGGCTGGTGCTGTGCCGTATTCTCCGTACCAGCCATTTACGCCGATTGTCCCCATCACGCCGTCTCTTGTGACTAGGGAGGATCGAAAGAAGATGAAAAGAGCGATGCCGAAGACGCCTACTTTGGAGATGGTGAAGGATACGGGGGAGCTGTGGTGAAGACGTTGCTGGCGGTATTGATTCATGTGATGCCCAGGCGGCTGCGAACAACGGGGTAGACGAGAAGCATGGTACTATGGTTGCTGACTTGTCGCAGCTGTCTTTCCATTTTGTCATTAAGTTGCTCTCCAAATTCCTGTCTTTTAAGTTTTTGTTTCGAAATCATATTCTGAACACCATAGAATGATGGTAGCGGAATGACGGTAGCGGAATTTCGGGAGTTGAATGGGTCTAGGACAGGCCTAGGTACTGTCAGTGATGAAGAAACGAATTGACGTCATGATATCCGAATAGAAATACGCCTTTATCCTCTGTCCACGCTTCTTTCTGGGACCCTGAAGCTCACATATGGTGCACGTTCATGCTGCCATGGCCATGCGTGTAGCTTTCTCTGCGTCGAGGATGTATTCGCTTGTGATGAGCTTTGTCAAGTGGAAAGCTTGGCATTGTCACTTGTACTCAGGCTAGAGGTATAATGGATGTAATAGCAGCCATTCACGATCCTGGGACCTGCTTCGTTTGCACTGGGAAGCTAAAATAGCCCCCCCACCAATAGTGCCAAGTCGCTCGATCTTACCCATGATAAGAGGCCAAAAAAAGAAAACGGCAGAAGAAACAAGAAAAAGATGAAGACAAAGGATGAACGGTATTGGTATCTTTGAGTTACAAGAACCATTGCAAGCCAAGATGTCATCTGATATTGCTGATCAACACCGTCCTCCTTGGTCCAAGAAGAAGGAAATACGTACCTATGTACCTATGTCAGGATCCGACTCAGGAACACAGTGTGCCAATTATGTACCCCATATTCGTACACCACGATGACAGCGGCATTCAACCGAACCTACCTAGATATGTGGCATGCCTCGGCGCTTTACGAATATGTGCATACCTATGTACATACCTATGGGGGTCCCCTGAACCACGAAAAGAGCCCAGGGGTCAGGGCAGATTCCTGAACGTCGCATGATGGGCAAAGCGGGTTTCTAACTCTCTCTCCGATACCTACATACCTACCTTCAGAGTATGATCATTGACAGCATCTGAGGCACATTGTGTTCGTAAAATTACTTGCTCAAACGGACTCTTTTCTCTTCTCGCGTCTACTCTGTATATGTAATGTGCTTGGACGCCTCTGCCGGCTCAGCAGGCTTGTGCAAAAAAAAAAAAGCAACGACGAGATGGAAATAATCACAAACGGCGCGTGCATCGAAAGCAAGCTTCATAGGAACAGGTCTGAGATACCTACTCCGTAGGGTGACTCCAGTCTCCCAAATACAAAGAATGTGGCAGAGCCTTGAGCCAACGCGAGGTACATACATACATCCCTATTACTTAATACTGCCTCCTGCTCACGGTGTACGGGGTAAAAAGAGACGTAGTACCTACTCCGTATCACTGACCAGTATGAGTACCTTGGTGAAAAAAATTGGCTCCTGGTTCCTGGTTCTAGATTCGGGAAATAGTTCTCGTCTTCTTCTGCTTATTGCGCGCTAAATAGAAGAGCAAGCACTGTATTATATTTATAGGCATGGCGGCTTTCCTCCTGGAGATTCGAGAAGCAGAAGGTTCAACAGTTGCATGACAATGCAACTACAACATGTACCTACTCATCATTTAGCAGGGGGGACCAGAATACGGGAGCAGATGTGATTGTGACAGGCAAGGGCAAGGGAGCAGTCCACCCACGAGTACTCTGCATTTCTTTTTGTAGAGCCTCATCTTTTCTTTTGCTGCCGAGATGGGAGTTCTTGGGTCATGACAAAGACTCGGTTTGTGCCGGTCTTGCAAAACGGTTACATATGTACATATTCCGTACCATGTATCAAAACTAGGTCCTTTCCGGCGGCCCTACGCTGCGCTCCGGTGCCGGAACCTTGCTTCACGTCGATCGAGAAGAGCAGTCGAGGGTGGTGATTTCTGTCAGTGTTCTTTTGCGGGGCTTTGGAATTGGCTTTCTTGTGATCTTCGTCGATTTTTACATATCTTTGTGGGATTTATCGCAGCGCCACTGAACTGTGTGACAGATCGGTAGATTCTTCTTCTAGCAGGTTATGCGTGAATCATTTCATAGATGTAACGATTCTACTTGGTAGGTAGGCCTCAGGGTGCTCACATGATGCACACCCTATATGGACACGCTGTAAAATAAATATGGTACGGCAGGCTGACACCTTCCGCGGATCGAGCTATCGCCGCGGCAGTAGGCAAAGACTTCGGAACTTTTCTGAAGGTAGTAGAGGC